>JARQOD010011785.1:0-22080 GCA_033576555.1 Oophaga sylvatica
CTTCATCAAGGAGCCTGGACTTTATTTAGAAGTTTTTGTGAACCGGCGGGACGTGGAGGCTCACCTCCCAGAAGGACACCCGGGGAGGGACCTGTTGCCAGGAGACTTGGTGACTTACACCCGACACTGGGGTTACAATGGGTGGTACGCCCTAAATGTTACCAGGTGTGACCCCTACTCCCCAGTGTGTCAGGAACCTGTGAGACCCTCGGAGCCTTCAGCCTCCCACATCCAGGCCTCTGCAAAAGTGCCCACCCCACGCCGTAAATCTCCCCAGCCTCCCTCAGTGGTCTCCTCAGCAGCCCCAGCTATGGACATGATAAGTATAGCTGGCCCGTACCCGGCGCCTGTTAGGCACCCTGGGGTTCGTACAGTCCGGGACATAGGGTTCCAGACCCGGAGGGAGATGAAAGAGGTGGCCACACAGACCCAGATAGCGGGTCACGACGTCACTGTACAGGCCACATGACGTCATCAGGTCCTGGTGGTCCTTGGTGCCTCGGATGTTTGGCAATCTCAAGAAGAGTACCAGGTGGTACCTGGAAGAGGCCAGCCAAAGAAGTCTAAATAACCCGGACAGGGTCCCTGTATGTAAATAGTTAAATTGTTTATGTACCCGGACGGGTGAATGTTCCTAAAAAAGTTTTTTAATTTAATAAAAAAAAAAAACACAGTTTTCATTTCTTTTATTACTGTCTCATCCTGCGACGCCATCGATCTCCTGTAAAAAAATGAAAAAAAAAAAAAAAAAGTATACCACCTGACCGACGCAGTCCATAGTAACGAGTGTCCCACGACGATCCAGCTCTGCTACATCAGAATGACGGGCAGAGCCTGTCATCCCGGGCAGCACAGCTGATTACCTGCTTCCCCGGCGGTGACGTCATCGGACTGACTGCTTTACGGCCGGGATTACCCTGCAGTCACTGCAGTTATCGCGAAAAAACTGCATGTGACCGCCAGGGAGAAGATAATGGCGGCCATCAAGCAGTCCAGGACGTGACCGCCGGAGATCTTCTGCCAGGTAAGTGCCGCTGACTCCTGACAGACCCGACCGACGGACACTCACAGTGACAGTGACAAATCCGATTCCGGTATTCGATAAGACGAAAATATCGAAACGAATTATCGAAAGGCCGATAGAGCTAATATCGGCCGATAGCCGATATTTGCATTATCGTATCGCTCAACACTATTGATAACTGTTCGTGCAGCAATATCGTAATCGGATTTTTTCACAGTAATGCTGATAATCACTGTTAATACACAGTTTGAGTGTACAGCGGTGCGGGGGGAGGGGCATGGGATGGATCTCTGCAGAAATAAAGATCTCCATTTTTTTTCTGTTTCCCACATTTCCAGTTGGCGATGCAGTCTGTCAAGCCTATCCGCAGCGCACACACGGAGCGAAGTGCTTTTTTTTACACACAAGCAAGGGCATGTGTCATTGGCTGTGTATGTCACATGACTTTCAAAAGACAAAAAACCTGACTGGCACTTCCAGACTAATGTGAACTAGGTGCAAACCAAAGGGAGCTACCCTCATGTAAAACATCCAAAAAAAGGCTGCACTCAAGCATACTAAAGCATGACAACATAGAATACATGACATTTTGAATAGCAATATGGCTTTGGAATATAAGGAAAAATTTGAGACGCTTAGTATAAACATTTGGCCAAACATTTTAAAGCCCAACAACCATCGTCAAGGTGGTCTCAATTCTGTTGAGTCCCTAACCTAATGTGAACATACCTCTATTAGGCTGATATCTGAATTTCTGGGTGAATATGCACCTCTGTCAGTAATGCCTGCATTTATGGGTAAAGTAGGGAGCTGGTGTAATTAAAATCACCACCTGGTGGGGGCGGAGTGCTCGGTCAGCAAGCTAACATTCAAAAGACAAAAAACCTGACTGGCACTTCCAGACTAATGTGAACTAGGTGCAAACCAAAGGGAGCTACCCTCATGTAAAACATCCAAAAAAAGGCTGCACTCAAGCATACTAAAGCATGACAACAGAATTGAGACCACCTTGACGATGGTTGTTGGGCTTTAAAATGTTTGGCCAAATGTTTATACTAAGCGTCTCAAATTTTTCCTTATATTCCAAAGCCATATTGCTATTCAAAATTTCATGTATTCTATGTTGTCATGCTTTAGTATGCTTGAGTGCAGCCTTTTTTTGGATGTTTTACATGAGGGTAGCTCCCTTTGGTTTGCACCTAGTTCACATTAGTCTGGAAGTGCCAGTCAGGTTTTTTGTCTTTTGAATGTTAGCTTGCTGACCGAGCACTCCGCCCCCACCAGGTGGTGATTTTAATTACACCAGCTCCCTACTTTACCCATAAATGCAGGCATTACTGACAGAGGTGCATATTCACCCAGAAATTCAGATATCAGCCTAAAAGAGGTATGTTCACATTAGGTTAGGGACTCAACAGAATTGAGACCACCTTGACGATGGTTGTTGGGCTTTAAAATGTTTGGCCAAATGTTTATACTAAGCGTCTCAAATTTTTCCTTATATTCCAAAGCCATATTGCTATTCAAAATTTCATGTATTCTATGTTGTCATGCTTTAGTATGCTTGAGTGAAGCCTTTTTTTGGATGTCACATGACTTTGCCCTATAAGACCAAGCCATTTTCCCCTTCGCCACCATTTTCTCTCTGCTGTTAGACGGCACTGCTGCTGCTGTGAGCGCTATATTGTCACTGTGAAACTGCGAATTGCAAACGATTTTTCTGGTAATTAGACAGGAAGGTTTAGGGAGTAGGGACTAGCTTGTAATTGCAGCCCTTTTGAGGGCTAGGTTACAGCAGTTCCTAGCACTTTTAGCAGGCAGGTCTGTGATCTTAAATAGACAGCTAGGTCAACTTGGGAGTAGTGACTATTTGTAATTGCAGCCATTTTGAGGGCTAGGTTACATAAGTTCCGATCACGTTTTGCCAGCTCCACCAGCGTTCAAATAACTACGAATTTATTGCTACATTTTGCCTGGACAATAACTTTGGGCATAGTAGCATTGTGTGGTACTCATTCTATTAGGCCATCTATACAAAGCTCCACCAGCGTTAAAAAAAAAGAATTTTTAGCTGCATCTTGCCTGTAGAATAATTGTGGGCATAGTAGCAGTGTGTGGTACTCATTCCAGTGAGCCATCTATACAAAGCTCCACCAGCGTTCAAAAAAAAATAATTTTTAGCTGCATCTTGCCTGTAGAATAATTGTGGGCATAGTAGCAGTGTGTGGTACTCATTCTATTAGGCATTCTATACAAAGCTCCACCAGCATTGAAATAAATAATAATTTTTATCTGCATCTTGCCTGGACAATAATTTTGGGCATAGTTGCAGTGTGTGGTACTCATTTTATTAGGCTATCTATACAAAGCTCCACCAGCGTTAAAAAAATTAAGAAATTTTAGCTGCATCTTGCCCGTAGAATAATTGTGGGCATAGTTGCAGTGTGTGGTACTCATTCTATTAGGCCATCTACACATAACTCCACCAGAGTTAAAAAAAAAAGAATTTTTAGCTGCATCTTGCCTGTAGAATAATTGTGGGCATAGTAGCAGTGTGTGGTACTCATTCTATTAGGCCATCTATACAAAGCTCCACCAGCATTGAAATAAATAATAATTTTTATCTGCATCTTGCCTGGACAATAATTTTGGGCATAGTTGCAGTGTGTGGTACTCATTCTATTAGGCTATCTATACAAAGCTCCACCAGCGTTAAAAAAATTAAGAATTTTTAGCTGCATCTTGCCCGTAGAATAATTGTGGGCATAGTTGCAGTGTGTGGTACTCATTCTATTAGGCCATCTACACATAACTCCACCAGAGTTAAAAAAAAAGAATTTTTAGCTGCATCTTGCCTGTAGAATAATTGTGGGCATAGTAGCAGTGTGTGGTACTCATTCTATTAGGCCATCTATACAAAGCTCCACCAGCATTGAAATAAATAATAATTTATATCTGCATCTTGCCTGGACAATAATTTTGGGCATAGTTGCAGTCAGTAGTACTCATTCTATTAGGCCATCTATACAAAGCTCCACCAGCGTTCAAAAAAAAGAAATATTAGCTGCATCTTGCCTGTAGAATAATTGTGGGCATAGTAGCAGTGTGTGGTACTCATTCTATTAGGCCATCTATACAAAGCTCCACCAGCATTGAAATAAATAATAATTTTTATCTGCATCTTGCCTGGACAATAATTTTGGGCATAGTTGCAGTGTGTGGTACTCATTCTATTAGGCTATCTATACAAAGCTCCACCAGCGTTAAAAAAATTAAGAATTTTTAGCTGCATCTTGCCTGTAGAATAATTGTGGGCATAGTTGCAGTGTGTGGTACTCATTCTATTAGGCCATCTACACATAACTCCACCAGAGTTAAAAAAAAAAGAATTTTTAGCTGCATCTTGCCTGTAGAATAATTGTGGGCATAGTAGCAGTGTGTGGTACTCATTCTATTAGGCCATCTATACAAAGCTCCACCAGCATTGAAATAAATAATAATTTATATCTGCATCTTGCCTGGACAATAATTTTGGGCATAGTTGCAGTGTGTGGTACTCATTCTATTAGGCCATCTACACATAACTCCACCAGAGTTAAAAAAAAAGAATTTTTAGCTGCATCTTGCCTGTAGAATAATTGTGGGCATAGTAGCAGTGTGTGGTACTCATTCTATTAGGCCATCTATACAAAGCTCCACCAGCATTGAAATAAATAATAATTTTTATCTGCATCTTGCCTGGACAATAATTTTGGGCATAGTTGCAGTGTGTGGTACTCATTCTATTAGGCTATCTATACAAAGCTCCACCAGCGTTAAAAAAATTAAGAATTTTTAGCTGCATCTTGCCCGTAGAATAATTGTGGGCATAGTTGCAGTGTGTGGTACTCATTCTATTAGGCCATCTACACATAACTCCACCAGAGTTAAAAAAAAAGAATTTTTAGCTGCATCTTGCCTGTAGAATAATTGTGGGCATAGTAGCAGTGTGTGGTACTCATTCTATTAGGCCATCTATACAAAGCTCCACCAGCATTGAAATAAATAATAATTTATATCTGCATCTTGCCTGGACAATAATTTTGGGCATAGTTGCAGTCAGTAGTACTCATTCTATTAGGCCATCTATACAAAGCTCCACCAGCGTTCAAAAAAAAAGAAATATTAGCTGCATCTTGCCTGTAGAATAATTGTGGGCATAGTAGCAGTGTGTGGTACTCATTCTATTAGGCCATCTATACAAAGCTCCACCAGCATTGAAATAAATAATAATTTTTATCTGCATCTTGCCTGGACAATAATTTTGGGCATAGTTGCAGTGTGTGGTACTCATTCTATTAGGCTATCTATACAAAGCTCCACCAGCGTTAAAAAAATTAAGAATTTTTAGCTGCATCTTGCCTGTAGAATAATTGTGGGCATAGTAGCAGTGTGTGGTACTCATTCTATTAGGCCATCTATACAAAGCTCCACCAGCATTGAAATAAATAATAATTTTATATCTGCATCTTGCCTGGACAATAATTTTGGGCATAGTTGCAGTGTGTGATACTCATTCTATTAGGCCATCTATACAAAGCTCCACCAGCGTTCAAAAAAAAAGAATTTTTAGCTGCATCTTGCCTGTAGAATAATTGTGGGCATAGTAGCAGTGTGTGGTACTCATTCTATTAGGCCATCTATACAAAGCTCAACCAGCATTGAAATAAATAATAACTTTTATCTGCATCTTGCCTGGACAATAATTTTGGGCATAGTAGCAGTGTGTGGTACTCATTCTATTAGGCCATCTACACAAAGCTTCACCAGCATTAAAAAAAATTAGAATTTTTAGCTGCATCTTGCCTGTAGAATAATTGTGGGCATTGTTGCAGTGTGTGGTACTCATTCTATTAGGCCATCTACACAAAGCTCCACCAGAGTTAAAAAAAAAGAATTTTTAGCTGCATCTTGGCTGCAGAATAATTGTGGGCATAGTAGCAGTGTGTGGTACTCATTCTATTAGGCCATCTATACAAAGCTCCACCAGCATTGAAATAAATAATAATTTATATCTGCATCTTGCCTGGACAATAATTTTGGGCATAGTTGCAGTGTGTGGTACTCATTCTATTAGGCCATCTATACAAAGCTCCACCAGCATTGAAATAAATAATAATTTTTATCTGCATCTTGCCTGGACAATAACTTTGGGCATAGTTGCAGTGTGTGGTACATATTCTATTAGGCCATCTATACAAAGCTCCACCAGCGTTCAAAAAAAAATAATTTTTAGCTGCATCCTTCCTGTAGAATAATTGTGGGCATAGTAACAGTGTGTGGTACTCATTCTATTAGGCCATCTATACAAAGCTCCACCAGCATTGAAATAAATAATAATTTTTAGCTGCATCTTGCCTGGACAATAATTTTGGGCATAGTAGAAGTGTGTGGTACTCATTCTCTTAAGCCATCCATACAAAGCTCCACCAGCGTTAAAAAAAAAAAGAATTTTTAGCTGCATCTTGCCTGTAGAATAATTGTGGGCATACTAGCTGTTATGAATGTGCTAGAGATGGTTAATGAGAAGAGGCTCCCTCTGGTGGTTACAGACAGTACTAAACCTTTCAGCGAGGAGTGGCAATCTGGGATCATGGACTGGTCTGATATAAGGGAGGTTCCCTCCCATGATGGTTGCCGGTGATCAATTGTTCTTGTCTCAATTGTGGTTCCTGGTACATTTGGAAGTTTGCTGGAGTCTTGCCTGCATCTCCTGCTTTCAAATAAGATATTTTTTGCTTTTCTTTTTGTGCTTGCTTTTTGCATTGTTTTTTGCACTTTTGTGGAGGTCAGCCACGTCCCCTCCTGGGGCCTGAGCTCCTCACAGTTTATCTGCAGCCACTGTTATTTGCTCATTTGCTATTTCCTGTTTATTCAGCGGCTGGGGGTTGGTTTTTGTTCACACTGAGATCTTATTTAGTGGGTGGCGAGATCGTGTGATCTCAGTATTTTTGTAATCAGAATTGTTGGATTTTTGTAGGATTTTCTGGGTTGCAGAAAGTAATCTCTCCTGTCCTATCCTATTTAGTCAGCTTGTGGCCCCAGCGTTTGCTCAATCTATTTTCTAAAAGAAAAAGCAAACCAGCTCACCAACTACCACGACAGGTGCACGGAACGACGCCTGACGAACGTCCAGGGAAGTCCAAGAAAAAAGAGATGTTCCAGCTCCTTAAAATTCAAAATTTTATTCGTCCATTCGATATAAAATACAGAGTGGTATATGCTCCATGGAAGAAGCCGCATACAGCAACGCGTTTCGATCAGTTGATCTTCATCAAGGCTGCTATACATATGTGAAACATGCAGACTTATATACAAGTCACAGACCAATGAAATTCCAATTTGACAATCACATGATAGACTAAGGTCCTAGAAGGTAAATTGCGATCACAAATAATCAAAAGGTCCTTGTGAGACAAAAAATAGACATCATTAAAATTACAAAAAAACAATAAAAGAACACATCAACAATATGGCGAGAGATCTTGATCAATAATTATAATGATACATTAACTCATTTCTTTTATTTAATCCATTTGGATATCTCGTATTTAAGGAAAAGATCCAAAATGCTTCCCTAGTCAGCAGATGTCTAGCGATATCCCCACCTCGCACAGATTTAGTGACTCTTTCTATGGCGCTAACCTGGAAAGACGTAGTATTGCGATCATGAGAAACAATGAAATGTTTGGCAGCCGCCGATACATTTCGATTTGGATTAGTAGTGTTTCCAATGTCAGATAAATGCTCCGAAATCCTTGTTTTTAATTTTCTGGTTGTGCACCCCACGTATGACAGGCTACAAGATGTACAATTAATCTTGTAGACCACATGCGTTGAATTACAGTTGATATACTGTTTAATGTCATATTTAACAGATTGGTTATTATTACTAAAGGTTTTGGTGATTAGTGCATGTTTGCATGTCCTACAATTACTTACGCCACATTTGAAAAAGCCCTTAAATTTTAACCATGTGTCACTTTTGATTTGAGCGTGAAACATGCTGGGCGAAACCTTATTACCTATGGATGGAGCTTTTCTAGCTATGATATTTACACCTGGTTGTAAAATTTCACATAAAGTGTCATCTTCATATAAGATCGGTAGAAATTTATTGATAATCTTTTTTATTTCTCCAAATTGTGGGCTGAACTGCAGACTAACAAAAGAACGGTCGCAAAATGGATCGTCATTTGGCGATTGTGATACTTCCGAGTTGATCAGATCGTCACGTTCCCTCTGGGTCGCAATTCGTCGAGCTCTATTTATCATCCAACGCGGATAATTCCTGTTAATCAATTTGTCATCTACCATTTTAAACTGTTCCTCCAAATTAGTCTGTGAACTACAATTTCTCTTAATTCTAATATACTCGCCCAGAGGAATAGATTTGATCGTATGCTTTGGATGACTACTACCGGCATGCAAAATGGTATTACCCCCAAATGGTTTAATATGTGTTTTAGTACAAATAATTTGTCCCTCAATTCCACATAAATCTAAATCCAAAAATGACATAAGACTAGAATGGTGTCTATTCGTGAAACGAATATTGAAATTATTGTTCTCAATGTAATTGATGAAATCTGGTATGGCAGACACATCTCCACCCCAAATAATTAGGATGTCGTCGATGTATCTGCCATACCAGACCAAAGAATCACAAAAGGGATTTTCCGCAGAAAATATGTAATTGAATTCCCAAAAGGCCATGACAAGATTGGCCAGCGATGGTGAAAATTTGGCACCCATCGCTACTCCAGTACGTTGTAAATGAAATTGGAGTGCTGTCATAGCAATATGATGTGAAATACAGGTATACAAAGAAATAACGTCGCAGCAAAGCCACGTGAAATTAGGACTCCAAATTCTACTTGAAAACATTTTAAGGACATCTTTCGAATCTTTAATGAAGCCAGGAGTCCTGCGCACCAGGGGTTGTAGAAGAGAGTCCACCCATTCTCCCAAATGTTCATTAGATGAACCGATGCCCGAAACAATTGGTCTCATCGGAGGGATTTTTTTCTCCTTATGAATTTTCGGTAACCCATGCATAATGGGAAGTATCGGATGTGAGACTTCTAAATATTCCGCTTGCTTCTTAGTTATCACTCCCAAAGTGAGACCCTCTTTAATGATATTATCAGCTTGGGATTTGAATTTGATAGACGGATTACTGTCAAGTTTCTCATAAGTGTCTCTGTCTTGTAAAAGTTCCATCATTTTATCATAATAATCATTTTTATTCATCACGACAACCACTCCACCTTTGTCTGACATTTTAATAACAATTTCAGACATATTTCTCAACTCCTCCAAGGCTGTTTTGTGATTATAAGACAAATTTGGTTTATATTTGTGACCATTTTGGCTTTTTACATTATTGTGCAACTTTCTTAATTCTCTTTCAACTATTTCTTGGAATTTATCCATATTTTCAGATCTGGATTGAATTGGATAAAATGATGGATTTTTTATTTTGAACTGAGACACAGAAATTCTTGGATTAGACGACTCATTCGATTCTGATGATAGATTCTGTAATATATTTAATGAAACTTGTTCTCTAAAATCCAACTCTGCAAACTCATTAACAGAAGGAGACAAAATTTCCTGATGGTCATCTTCACAATTTTCATGAAAAAAATGTTTCTTGATAGTGAGATTTCTAATGAATTTATTTACGTCCAGAATAGTTTGAAAAAGGTCAAATTTTTGATCAGGCACAAAATTCAAGCCCTGAGATAGAACTTCACGCTGCATATTCGTCAAAGTAATAGAAGATAAATTCAAAACATTTCTGTTCTCTTTCACTTGAAAAAACTTTTTTTCCGATGTGTAATCATTCCTTGGTCCTTTGCGATGTTTCCTGCCCCCCCGCCTTTTACGTTTTTTGAATGGCGGTAATTATTGCTGGAACTAGTAGAAGGGACATCATTCAGTGATGCATCCGAAGCACTTAAATTGTTATCAGACGATTCAGGTTCAGATGATGTGAAAAAACATGTGGTTTATTAGTTGGCTTATTCCGAGCATGGTTGCGTTTCAAAATGGATCTCGGCGTTCTTGGTGTATACTCCCATTTGCCCCATTCATAGACTTTATTCATGGAGTAGTCTTTAGTATCTCGTGCAAACTTGCGTTTTTTTCGGTCCATTATTTCTTTCTCCAAAATAGATACTTTATCCTGAACTTTGGTCAACGCAGAATCAAATTGCGTCATGTTCTTAAATTCAATTAGAGCAGTATTGATTGTATCCATTTGCTCTTGCACCTCTTTTAGTTTAACATCTTCATATTTCACGATTAACTTCATGAGGTTGGCAGAACATGTACTCAAGATTTGGTTCCATTCAACATTGAACTCCTCAGAAAATACACATGTCAGGATTTTTTTAATTCGCAAACCCCGCGGTATTATTTATTTCGTGAGATTGTTTTGGAGCGTAGTTTGATCCCACCAGAGTCTAGTTTCAAGCAGCATCAGCTGCTCCAATTTGTCCACAGTGGTATTAAGATCTGGTGTGTCATCGAGAGCATTGGGATCATTGGAAAAAACTAAAGCAGCTTTCTTGGTTCTATCCTTAAAAAGATTGGTAGCCATATTGTGAAAAAAATGTATAAAATTACGGCAACCCACATCAATTGTAAAATACAAATTGTAGAACAAATCTTGTGAAGAGCATATGGGAGCACGATAAAGAATCAAATAGGCAAAAGAAAAAGCAAACCAGCTCACCAACTACCACGACAGGTGCACGGAACGACGTCTGACGAACGTCCAGGGAAGTCCAAGAAAAAAGAGATGTTCCAGCTCCTTAAAATTCAAAATTTTATTCGTCCATTCGATATAAAATACAGAGTGGTATATGCTCCATGGAAGAAGCCGCATACAGCAACGCGTTTCGATCAGTTGATCTTCATCAAGGCTGCTATACATATGTGAAACATGCAGACTTATATACAAGTCACAGACCAATGAAATTCCATGACAATCACATGATAGACTATCATGTGATTGTCAAATTGGAATTTCATTGGTCTGTGACTTGTATATAAGTCTGCATGTTTCACATATGTATAGCAGCCTTCATGAAGATCAACTGATCGAAACGCGTTGCTGTATGCGGCTTCTTCCATGGAGCATATACCACTCTGTATTTTATATCGAATGGACGAATAAAATTTTGAATTTTAAGGAGCTGGAACATCTCTTCAATCTATTTTCTGCCTATGTTTGTGTTTTCATCTTGTCTAACCGCCATTATATGTTTGGGGGCTTCCTATTTTCTTTGGGGATCTGCTCCGGGGCAGATAGATTTCATCTTTCTGCCTTTAGGTGTAGTTATCTCTCAGGCTGTGACGAGGCGTCTAGGATCAACGAAGGAACGCTCCACGGCTATCTCTAGTTGTGTCATTAGTTTAGGAATCTGCAACCCATCAGTTACCAACCTCTCAGGTGTTCTGCTGCCCTGCTGTTGTTCCTGTCCTCCTCAGCTACAGAAACATAACAGTATCACTGGCCAAAACTGAAAATTATATGGTACTCACAGAAGGGAAAAATAGTGTGGAAAGAAAAAAGTTGTCAGAGTTGTCAGAGATTTTTTTTTTTCTGTCTGTTGCATTTTTTCCCTCTTTTTCTCTGGGTGCTGAGGAGGATTTTTTTTTTCTCTCATTGGAGTTTGCACAGTTGTCTGGCCGTGTGGATCAGCTTGCCACTGAGGTTCGGAATATTGCTACCTATCTTGCTTAGTTGCCGGTTCTGGAACCTAGGATTCCCATGCCAGATTTGTTTTTGGGGGATCGGGCTAAATTTCTGAATTTCAAAAATAACTGTAAATAAAAAAATATATAAATACTCGCGCTATGATTATAGTATAACAACAACTGATAAGACCAAATACCTGTAACGTCAGAACTGGTGGTAAATGTGAAAATCAGAATGCTACTTTTGCTTGAAGAAAGAGATGCAGAGAATCGTAACAGGTGAGAGTGCGCCTTTTTCACCAAAATGGCTAAAAAAAGAGAAAATACTTTTAAAGAAATAGATCTAAATGATATCTATACAATAAAATCTATTAAAAGAGATTTGTGTAAAAATATAGTTCACCTGGGGGTGGGTAAAGCAGAGTGTATAAACACATGTGACCAAGAGAAAACAAATAATATATGATAAAAAATAAAGCGTGGATAAGAAGCTGTATAAAAAGCACATTAAAAAGTACACTAATGGCGGCAAAAAAAACGCATAATAACGCTAC
This sequence comes from Oophaga sylvatica, assembly GCA_033576555.1. NCBI lineage: Eukaryota > Metazoa > Chordata > Amphibia > Anura > Dendrobatidae > Oophaga > Oophaga sylvatica. Next base: position 12,328 of record JARQOD010011785.1, read on the forward strand.
AAATCTATAACAAATAAAGCACGTGTTGAACACACTGTTTGCAGAGTATTGCTGCAAGCTAAACACCTGGGGGTGAGTAATGCGGAGTGTATAAATACATGTGACTCAAGAAGACAAATGCATGACAACAATAATACGTGGATAATAAGCTGCATAAAAAGCACACTAATGGCGGCAAAAAACACACTAATGGCGGCAAAATAACCGCGCAATAACGCTAAAAATGTGCACCAAATAAAACACGTGTAATGCACACTGTTTTTAGAGTACTGCTGTAAGATAGGCGCAAATAGTATAGTCACAGAGACCCCACCAGGGGTAACCAAAAGGGCTGAAACAAAGATCCACCATAAATAGATAAATGCTGGTGAAAAAAAGTCCAGATGATGAAACCAGGATAAAAATAAATATAAACAGAACTTATCTGAAAAAAAGGGGGGTGAGCCGAGTCCCTGGAGATCCAGTAGTGCTTCCTTCTGCAAACAGGTCGGTAGCAGAGAGCTGTCCCGGCCGGAGACGCTCTCACGCATTTATACACTCCGCATTACTCACCTCCAGGTGTTTAGCTTGCAGCAATACTCTGCAAACAGTGTGTTCAACACGTGCTTTATTTGTTATACATTTGTAGCGTTATCATGCGGTTTTTTTGCCGCCATTAGTGTACTTTTTAATGTGCTTTTTATACAGCTTCTTATCCACGCTTTATTTTTTATCATATATTATTTTTTTCTCTTGGTCACATGTGTTAATACACTCTGCTTTACCACCCCCAGGTGAACTATATTTTTACACAAAGCTCTTTTAATAGATTTTATTGTATAGATATCATTTAGATCTATTTCTTTAAAAGTATTTTCTGTTTTTTTTAGCCATTTTGGTGAAAAAGGCGCACTCTCACCTGGTACGATTCTCTGCATCTCTTTCTTCAAGCAAAAGTAGCATTCTGATTATCACATTTACCACCAGTTCTGACGTTACAGGTATTTGGTCTTATCAGTTGTTGTTGTTATACTATAATCATAGCGGGAGTATTTATATATTTATTTATTTTCATTTTTTACACCTTCTTTATGGTGGAAGGTTTACCAATACTTGCAGCTGATTAAGGTATATGTACACTGGCGCCGCTATTTGTTGTTTTTTACCAAAAATAACTGTAAGTTGTTTTTTTACCTTAAAGCCTAAGTCCTTAGGTAATGCAGCGCAGCAGGTTCAAATTGTCATCTCTCTCCTGCGCGGCGATCCTCAGGATTGGGCCTTTTCCCTGACACCTGGGGATCCTGTTTTGAATGATATTGATGCATTTTTTCTGGCTCTGGGGTTATTGTACGATGAACCTAATGTCACTGATCAAGCTGAAAAACCTTGTTGGCATTAAATCAGGGTCTTGAAGACGCTGAGTTGTACTGTCAGAAATTCCAAAAGTGGGCAGTCCTGACCAAATGGAATGATGATGCTTTGGCAGCCCTTTTTCGGAAGGGGCTGTAAGAGAATGTAAAGGATGTTATGGTGGGATTCACTGCTCTCTCTGGTCTCAATGATTTTATGTCATTGGCTATTCAAATTGACAGACGTTTGCGTGAGCGCAGAGGTATGCGTGAGATAGTGTTGCCTTGTGAGCCAGCTTCTGAGCTCATGCAGTGTGATAGAGTGACTTCTGGGGCACAGCGTCATGAGTTTCGAAAGCACTATGGGTTATGTTTCTACTGTTGTGATGCCTCTCATGCTATTTCAGTCTGCCCTAAGCGGGGAAGACGTTTTGCACGATCAGTTGTTTTGGGTAGTGTTCAGACTAAGTTTCTCTTGACTGTTACCCTGATTTGCTCCCTGTCCACGTTTTCTGCTCAGGCTTTTGTTGATTCAGGAGCAGCTTTTAACCTGATGGATTTTGACTTTGCCAAACGTTGTGGGTTTCCTATGATACCCCTGCGGAAGTCTATTCCCCTACTGGGCATTGATTCTACTCCTTTAGAGGAGAATAAACCCAGTTTTCTACACAGGTGATAATGAGGGTTGAACCAGATCATCAGGAGAGTTGCAAATTTCTGGTGCTGTTTAATCTGCATGATATTATTGTTCTAGGTTTCCCTTGGTTACAGTCTCATAATCCTGTTTTGGATTGGAAATCTGTGTCTGTGACCAGTTGGGGCTGCCAATGTGTTAATGCCGACACTCCTGTTTTTTTTGCCTCCCCAAGTCTCAGGATGTTCCTGACCTTTTGACTGATTTTTCGGATGTATTTAGTGAAAGTAAATCTGCATCTCTGCCCCCTCACAGGAGCTACGATTGCGCTATTGAATTAGTGCCTGGTGGTAAATTTCCTAAAGGTCGCCTTTTTAACTTGTCTGTACCTGAACACGATGCTATGCGATCTTATATCAAGGAGTCATTGGAGAAGGGTCATATCAGACAACCCTCTTCACCCTTGGGCGCCGGCTTTTTCTTTGTGGCCAAAAAGGATGGTTCATTGAGGCCGTGTATTGATTATCGTCTCTTGAATAAGATCACTGTGAAGTATCAATATCCGTTACCCTTGATTTCTGACCTGTTTTCCAGGGTGAAAAGTGACAGTTGGTTTACCAAGCTTGACCTCAGGGGGGGCGTATAACCTTATTCGCATTAAGCACGGGGATGAATGGAAGACGGCGTTTAATACCCCAGAGGGGCATTTTGAGTACCTAGTGATACCCTTTGGGCTCACTAATGCTCCTTCCGTCTTCCAATCCTTCATGAATGATATTTTCAGGGATTTTGTGGATAAATTTCTGATTGTTTATTTGGATGATATCTTGATTTTTTCCAATGACTGGGACTCTCATGTGAAACATGTTCGGACTGTGTTCCAGATTTTGAGAAAGGATGCACTGTATGTGAAGGGATCAAAGTGTCTTTTTGGCGTACAGAAGATCACATTTCTGGGATTCATTTTGTCACCGTCCGTTATTGGAATGGACCCGGTCAAGGTTCAGGCCATCTGTGATTGGGTCCAACCTACTTCATTTAAGGCTCTTCAGAGATTTTTGGGTTTTGCCAATTTTTATCGTAAATTTATTGGTAATTTCTCCGGTATTGTTAAACCATTGACTGATTTGACCGAAAAGGGTTCTGATGTGGTGAATTGGCCTCCTGAGGCAGTCTCTGCGTTTCAGGAACTTAAGCAGAGATTCACTTCAGCTCCTGTTCTACGGCAGCCTGATGTTTCTCTACCGTTTCAGGTGGAGGTTGATGCCTCTGAAATTGGGGCAGGTGCCGTTTTGTCCCAAAGAGATCCAGAAACCTCTAAGAGTAACCCTTGTGCCTTTTTCTCTTGAAAATTTTCTCCAACTGAACGTAATTATGACATGGGTAATCGTGAGTTATTGGCCATGAAGTGGGCCTTTGAAGAGTGGAGACATTGGCTGGAAGGAGCCAAATATCAGGTGGTGGTCCTCACGTACCATAAGAATCTGGTTTATCTCGAATCAGCCAAGCGACTTAATCCTAGATAGGCCAGGTGGGCCTTGTTTTTCACACGTTTTAATTTTGTGGTTTCTTTACTTCCTGGCACTAAGAATGTTAAGGCGGATGCCTTCTCGAGGAGTTTCTTTGTGGACTCTCCTGAGTTATCTCATCCTACTGTTATTTTGAAAGAGGGTGTAGTTCTTTCCGCTATTTCGCCCAATTTGAGACTGACTTTGGAAGTGTGTCAGGAGGATAAACCTGAGCGCTGCCCTATTGGGAAATTGTTTGTCCCAGACCAGTGGAAGAAGAGTGTGATGTCTGAGATTCATTGTTCCGCATTGGCTGGTCATCCCGGGATTTTTGGTACCAGAGACTTGGTGAGTCGGTCCTTTTGGTGGCCTACTTTGTCTCGTGACGTCAGGGAATTTGTGCAGTCCTGTGGGACTTGCTCTCGCTCCAAGCCTTGCTCTCGCTCTAGTGGTTTGTTGATGCCATTACCTGTGCCCAAGAGGCCATGGACCCATATCTCTATGGATTTTATTTCCGACCTAACTGTATCTCAGAGAATGACCATTTTCTTGGTAATCTGTGATAGGTTTTCCAAGATGATACATCTTGTGCCATTACCTAAGTTACCTTCCTCCTCCGAATTGGTGCCTTTGTTCCTTCAGCACGTGGTTTGGTTACATGGCATTCCGGAGAACATTGTGTCTGACAGAGGAGTCCAGTTTGTTTCCAGATTTTGGAGGACATTTTGTTCTAAACTTGGTGTTCAATTATCTTTCTCCTCGGCTTTTCATCCTCAGACCAATGGACAAACCGAGAGAACAAACCAGACCTTGGAGACTTATTTGAGATGTTTTGTGTCTGCTGATCAAGATGACTGGGTCTCTTTTTTGCCTTTGGCTGAGTTTGCTCTTAATAATAGGGCTAGCTCTGCCACCTTGATGTTTCCATTTTTCTGCAATTTTGGGTTTCACCCTCGATTTTCTTAGGGACAGGCAGAGGCTTCTGTCTGTCCGGGTGTTGACTCTGTTGTGAAGCGAATGCAGCAGATTTGGGACCAGGTAGTGGAGAGTTTGTCTCTCTCTCAGGAGAAGGCCCAACGGTTTGCCAACCGGCATAGGACTGATGGTCCTCTTTTTCAAGTGGGTGACTTGGTTTGGTTGTCCTCAAGAAATATCCCTATAAGGGTTGCTTCTCCAAAATTTAAGTCCAGGTTCATTGGACTTTATAAGATCATGGAGATTCTTAATCCTGTTTCCTTCCGTTTGCTTCTTCCAGGGACATTTAAGATCCATAACGTGTTCCACAAGTCCTTATTGAAGAGGTTTGTCGAGCCAGTGGCTCCTATGGGTGCGCCTCCTGACCCTGTTTTGGTTGAGGGCAATCTGGAGTATGTGGTTGAGAAAATTGGATTCTCGTTTTTCTAGACAGAAACCCAGTATTTGGTTAAGTGGAGAGGTTATGGTCAGGAGGACAATTCTTGGGTGTTTGCTTCGGACATCCATGCTAGGAGACTGATCCGTACCTATCACCGAGCTCATCCTGATCGGCCTGGTTGCACAAGTGAGGGTTCGGTGACCCTCCTCAAGGGGGGGATACTGTTATGAATGTGCTAGAGATGGTTTCTGAGCAGAGGCTCCCTCTGGTGGTTACAGACAGTACTGAACCTTTCAGCGAGGAGTGGCAATCTGGGATCACGGACTGGTCTGATATAAGGGAGGTTCCCTCCCATGATAGTTGCCGCTGATCAATTGTTCTTGTCTCAATTGTGGTTCCTGGTTCATTTGGAAGTTTGCTGGAGTCTTGCCTGCATCTCCTGCTTTCAGGTAAGATATTTTTTGCTTTTCTTTTTGTGCTTGCTTTTTGCATTGTTTTCTTCACTTTTGTGGAGGTCAGCCAGGTCCTCTCCTGGGGCCTGAGCTCCTCACGGTTTATCTGCAGCCACTGTTATTTGCTCATTTGCTTTTTCCTGTTTTTTCAGCGGCTGCGGGTTGGTTTTTGTTCACACTGAGATCTTATTTAGTGAGTGGCGAGATCGTGTGATCTCAGTATTTTTGTAATCTGAATTGTTGGATTTTTGTAGGGTTTTCTGGGTTGCAGAAAGTAATCTCTCCTGTCCTATCCTATTTTGTCAGCTTGTGGCCCCAGCGTTTGCTCAATCTATTTTCTGCCTATGTTTGTGTTTTCATCTTGTCTAACAGCCATTATATGTTTGGGGGCTTCCTATTTTCTTTGGGGATCTGCTCCAGGGCAGATAGCTTTCATCTTTCTGCCTTTAGGTGCAGTTATCTCTCAGGCTGTGACGAGGCGTCTAGGATCAATGTAGGAACACTCCACGGCTATCTCTAGTTGTGCCGTTAGTTTAGGAATCTGCAGCCCATCAGTTACCAACATCTCAGGTGTTCTGCTGCCCTGCTGTTGTTCCTGTCCTCTTCAGCTACCGAAACATAACAAGTAGCAGTGTGTGGTACTCATTCTATTATGCCATCTATACAAAGCTCCACCAGCGTTGAAATAAATAATATTTTTTATCTGCATCTTACCTGGACAATAATTTTGGGCATAGTAGCAGTGTGTGGTACTCATTCTATTAGGCCATCTAAACAAAGCTCCATAAGCGTTAAAAAAAAAGAATTTTTAGCTGCATCTTGCCTGTAGAATAATTGTGGGCATAGTAGCAGTGTGTGGTACTCATTCTATTAGGCCATCTATACAAAGCTCCACCAGCGTTCAAAAAAAAAAGAATTTTTAGCTGCATCTTGCCCGTAGAATAATTGTGGTCATTGTAGCAGTGTGTGGTACTCATTCTATTAGGCCATCTATACTAAGCTCTACTAGTGAGGAAGGTGCAGGAGCCCAGGAAGAAGTGGAGGACAAACTGGCGATGGGCATGGAAGACTCATCAGATGAGGGAGACCTTGATCACATTTCTGTTGTGTGAGGTTGGGGGAAGAGGGCAGAGGAAGGAAGCATGAGTCGTACCTCGCCACCAACACAACAGGGACTTGGTGCTCCTGGATGCGCAAGTCACATGAGTGTCTTCTTGATGCACTACCTGCAACATGACCCTCGAATTGTCAGAATTCGAAATAATCCTGACTACTGGGTAGCCACACTGTTAGATCCCCGGTACAAAAGTAAATTTGCCGAAATAATTCCTGCCATAGAAAGGGATTCATGCATGCAGAAGTATCAGCAGAGACTGTTGCATAATCTTACATGTGCTTTTCCGCAAATCACCAGTGGTGCACGTAGTGAATCTCACAGTTCTAACTTGCCAACCGTGGGACTGTCGAGTCTTCAGCACTCAAACCGTAACAGAAAACAATATCTGCTGGTGTTAACAGCAATTTTACGGAATCCTTTCACCACTTTTTTAGCCCATCCTTTGCAAGGCCACAGGAGACAAGAAGTCAGACACATAGTCAACGCCTAGAGACGATGGTACAGAAGTATCTCCAACTGAACATGGAAGCCATGACTGTGTCACTGGACCCTTGCTCTTTTGGGCTTCCTGGATTAATGGCCAGAGCTCGCCACTCACGTCTTGGAGATCTTGTCATGCCCCGCAGCCAGCACTCTCTCTGAAAGTGTGTTCAGTGCTGCTGGTGGTGTGCTGACAGATAAGCGCACGCGACTGTCCACTGACAATGTAGACAGAATCACGTTCATAAAGATGACCAAATCATGGATCCGCAAGGACTTTTCTACCCTGTGTCATCATGGGGAGAGTAAAAGCTTGAGGATTTGTTAAAATCACCTCACCAACTGTTTTAAGCAACTCTGGGGCAATTGATGCCACTTAAGTGGTGTCTGTGCCCCAAATTTGTGGAGTCCCCTTGCTGTGTTTTACGTGACGTTGGCATCGTTAATTACAGGTGGGTGGGGTCTCCCCACCCTTTTAACCATAAGAAACGGCATACACTATGGCTTGGGGTAACACAGATGGTTGAGTGTCAAGACTGAGCTGTTTACTCATACTATAGCCTGGGAATTAGAGGTCAGCCCAAAGCTTCAGTGTCTGCTAGTCAGTGGAGTAGATCTAATTAAAAATTTTTTTTGCAAATTCCTTTTTTTTATGTGGTGAAAAAGTACAAGAAAATACAATATACATAGTAAAAGGGGCAGTATAACTATAAATGTATGCATAGCAACAGTACATTGGGGGGTACAAGGAGGGTTTTCATCAATATCCAGATAAAGCATGTATTTTTCTTTTCCAATAATTTTATTCAAATTTTCAAGGATGGGAAGGGAAACAATAGAGAATAAGGAAGGGAAAGAGGGAGATACAAGGAAAGGGAAAGGAAAAAGCAGGAAAGGCAGTGAAGGAGGAAACAATATGAAATTGTAACTATAGTACATTAGTGACAAAGTTTATAACATAAAATGAACTAACAAGAAAGAAAACAGACAAGTACATTTCGTATATTAGGGAAACAATTTCATCCATTTGGACTATTTTTTGAAGAATTTATCGCAGTGGTTATTAACCAATGCTAGTTTATATTCAAACGATTTATGAAGTGTGATTTTATCAACAATGTCTTGAAAAGAGGGTGACTGATTTTTTTCCAGTAGAGAGCAATGCTGTTTTTGGTTACCAGTAGGATGTGGACTATTAATAATCTCAAATGTGGGTAAATTTTTAAAGTATTTAGTGTGAAAAGGGCCAATTGAGGTGTTAGTAGAATTCGCTTAGAAGAGATGGCATTAATAAGACCCAAAACTTTCTTCCAGAGGGGACGAATTTTCGGGCATTGCCAGAAAATGTGGAGGAGATTACCATAACGATCACAGTTTCTCCAGCAATTAGGTGAATGAATTTTGTTAATTTTAGATAATCTAGCAGGAGTAAAATACCACCTTGTGAGGAGTTTGTTGTATGATTCTTGAAGGGCCATAGAGAGAGAAGATGCATAGGAAAGCATACATGCATATTCCTATTCAGAGTGGTCAAACGTTAAATGAAGTTTCGACTCCCATTTAACCATGTTTTGTGTTTTGACCAACTGCGTGCTGTGGTTAAACCATTGGTAAACATAGTTAAGAGTCCAAAAAATTTTATGATCTAAGTTGCAAAGTAAATTTAAAACCGGTTCAGAAATCCGAGGGCGCACTTGCAGGAATACATTAATTTGTTCGTTGAGAATAATGTAGTGAAAAAATGATAGGGAGGATGAATGGAAATGTTCTTTAATAAAAGAATAAGGATAGAATTTATAACCATCGTAGATATCTCCCAGTTTCTTAATACCCAATTTGAGCCAGAGAGGGTCCAAGACCCTAGATTAGTAGATAAGAGATAATGGAATATTCTTGAGCATATGGATTTTATCAGAACCCTTTTTTGGTTTAGCATTTAGCAAGCCTTTTCCAGGCCTCAATGGAGGGCTGGAGAATGGGGTGGGAACTATAAGGAATTTGCTTTTTTAAGAGAAAACCTAATACTAAAAAATGGGGAGGTTTGTAGTTGTTTAAAAAGAGTTCTAAATCGTACAAGGCTGGAGGGTCTTTATGAAGCCACCAAAAACTGCTCTGTTTGATTAGATTAGCAGAGTAATAAGCCGAAATGTTTGGCAGTCCAGCTCCACCATAAATTTTTTGATTATAAAGAACATTTTGAGCCACTCTGGCTTTCTTCCTACCCCAAATAAAATGATTAAGGGTATGTTTCCACTATCAGGAAACAGTCCGGATTAGCTGCGTGTTTGACGCAGCGTCCAGATGTTACAGCATAGTGGAGGGGATTTCTAGAAATCCCGTTTCCACTATGCTGCAGAACACGCAGGTGGAAGACCTGCGTTTCCGGACATGCGGCACGTCTTTTCAGACCGCAGCATGTCCTAGTCCCTTGCGGCGACGCTGCGTTGCCGCAAGGGAAATAACACAGGGCTATGCAGCCCTGCGATCATTCCGGATGTGTTCCGGAGGTGTCCTGTACACATCCGGAATGAGCGACCGTTAAGAAGTGGGCGGGGCTTTGGGCGGAGCGGAATTTCCGCTCCGTCCAAAGCGCTGTTTTTCCGTACCATGGAAACACAGCCTAAGTGAGCTTTGCAAACTGGTAAGGAATGAGGAGGAGATTTTTAAGCATGTATTTTTCAATATGAAAGATAGAGAGGGAGCGGACGACGGCAGACCACCAATCAATAGAGTGCTATTATGATCATTGTTGTGCCGACATCACGGATAACTTTAGTTGGGGCCTTGATGGTAGGCGTCCAAGTTTTTTAAATCAATACAATTCCTCCAAATCACACAGTATCAATCAACATCAGCCGGTGAGATGGCAATCATATGCTC
>JARQOD010011786.1:0-22073 GCA_033576555.1 Oophaga sylvatica
TTTTTCCACAAACATGATCTTTTAGTCACCATTTTTTTTATTTTCCCAAGGGTAATAGCAGAAATTAGACCCCAAAAGTTGTTGTCCAATTTGTCCTGAGTACGCTGATATCCCATATGTGGGTGGAAAACTACTGTATGTGCACACGTCGGGGCTCGGAAGGGAAGTAGTGACGTTTTGAAATGCCGACTTGATGGATTGGTCTGAGGGCGTCATGTTACGTTTGCAGATCCCCTGATGTGCCTAAACTCTGGAAACCCCCCCAAGTGACCCCATTTTGGAAACTAGACCACCCAAGGAACTTATCTAGATGTGTAGTGGACACTTTGAACCCCCAAGTGCTTCAGAGAAGTTTATAACCCCGAGCCATGAAAATAAAAAATCATTTTTTTTCCTCAAAAAATCATTTTTTAGCTTGCATTTTTTTATTTTCACAAGGTAACAGGATAAACTGGACCCCAAAATTTGTTGCCCTGTTTGTCCTGAGTATGCTGGTACCCCTTATGTGGGGAGGAACCACTGTTTGGGCACACGTCGGGGCTCTGAAGGGAAGTAGTGACGTTTTGAAATGCCGACTTGATGGAATGGTCTGCGGGCGTCATGTTAGGTTTGCAGAGCCCATGATGTGCCTAAACAGTAGAAACCACCCACAAGTGACCCCATTTTGGAAACTAGATCCCCCAAGGAACTCATCTAGATGTGTGGTGAGCACTTTGAATCTCCAAGTTCTTCACAGAAGTTTATAATGCAGAGCCGTGAAAATAAAAAATAATTTTTTTCCACAAAAATAATTATTTTAGTCCCCAATTTTTTTACCAAGGGCAACAGGAGAAAAAAGACCCCCAAAGTTGTTGTGCAATTTTTCCTGAGTACTCTGATACCCCATATGTGGGGGTAAACCACTGTTTGGGCACACATCGGGGCTCGGAATTAAGGGAGCAGTGTTTGACTTTTTGAACGCAAAATTGGCTGGAATCAATGATGGCACCATGTCGCGTTTGGAGACCCCCTGATGAGCCTAAATAGTGGAAACCCCTCAATTCTAACTCCAACCCTAACCTCAACACACCCCTAACCACAATCCTAACCCCAACACACCCCTAACCCTAATCCAAACCTTAACCATAACCCTTACCCCAACACACCCCTAAACCTAATCCCAACCCTAACCATAACCCTAACCACAAGCCTAACCCTAATCCCAAACCTAACCCCAAAACACCCCTAACACTAATCCTAACCAGAAGCCTAACCCTAATCCCAACCCTAACCCTAATTCCAACCCTAACCCTAATTCCAACCCTAACCCTAATTCCAAACCTAACCCTAATAGTAACCCTAACCCAAATTCCAACCCTAACCCTAATTCTAACCGTAACCCTAATTCTAACCCTAATTCTAACCCTAATGCTAACCCTAATTCTAACCCTAACTCTAATAGAAAAATAAAAAAAAATATTTTCTTTATTTTATTACTTGTCCCTACCTATGGGGGTGATAAAGGGGGAGTTTATTTACTTTTTTTTTATTTTGATCACTGTGAGAGTTTATCACAGTGATCAAAATAAATGTATGGAATCTGCTGGCCGGCGCACTGCGCATGCGCCCGCCATTTTCCAAGAAGGTACTCCGGGATGGCCACTGAGACATCGCAGGGACCGGGAGAGGTGAGGGGTGATCGGAAGGCGGGGGTGAGCGTACTGGAGGGGAGGGGAGCAGATAGTGACGGCGGCGACTGATCGCCGCCATCAATTGGTGGCGGGGGGTCGGATCTCAGTCTCCAGCCATGGCAGATGCTATTGCAGCATCGGCCATGGCTGGATTGTAATATTTCACCAAATTTCATTGGTGAAATATTACAAATCGCTCAATTGGCTGTTTCACTTTTAACAGCCAATCAGAGTGATCGTAGCCACGTGGGGGTTAAGCCACCCCCCCTGTGGTGAAGCACATCAGGATCGCTGGTGTGTCGCTACATGATCTCTGCTGAGCTGCCAAACAGGCAACGATCAGGACAGCGACACTGCGGTTAACGTCGCCTAGTTACCAGCAGTGTACGTTGGATACCAGCCCGCTGATGCAGGGAGCTGGTAACCAAGGTACACTTCGGGTTTCCAGGCACTGCGCGGTGCCTGGAAACCCGATGTGTACCTTGGTTACCAGCTCCCCTGCAGCAACGCGCTGGTATCCAATGTACACATCGGGTTTCCAGGCACAGCCCTGCCGCGCCTGGAAACCCGAAGTGTACCTATTATGTTTCGGTAGCTGAGGAATGCAGGTAAAAAAGGCAATACACCAGAGCAGTTGGAATCTATGAGATTGCAGTACCCTGACTAACCACCACAATTAGAGGCAGCCGTGGAGCGTTCCTACGTTGGTCCTAGACGCCTCGTCACAGCCTGAGAAACTAACTACACCTAAAGATAGAAAGAGGAAAGCGATCTGCCCCGGAGCAGATCCCCAAAGAACATAGAAAGCCCCCAAACATGTAATGGCGGTTAGACAAGAAGAAATACTGACACAGACAGAAAATAGTATGAGCAAACGTTGGGGCCCAAACTACCTAAATAGAAAAGGATAGGAAGGGCACTTACTGCAATCCCAAAAAACCCTGAAAAGCACCAACTTTACTAATTTCAAAAACACCTGAGATCACACGACCTCTACCACCAAAATTAGTTCTCTGGTGTAACAAAATCAAAACAGCAGCCACTGAAAAAAACTGGAAAAAGCAAATGTACAAACATCAGTGGCTGAACTAAACTGAGAGGGCAAAAGCCCCCGGAGGGACCCTGAAGGCCCCCACAGAAGTGCAGGACAAAATGCAAAAATCAAGCACAAAAACAAAAAGAAGAAAATGTCTTATCTGTTAGCAGGAGATGCAGACACGACACAGCAGGCTACAAAGGAAACAGGAATCAAGGATTGAGACCAGAACAATTGATCACCGGCAACCCTGATGGGAAGGCGACTCCCTTATATAAGACCAGTCAGTAACACCTGATTCCCAATCCTCACAATCTTCACTGGACAGTCCAGTACCGCTTGTAACCACCAGAGGGAGCCTCTGCTCAGAACTCATTTCAAGTCCATTCACAACAGTACCCCCCCCTTGAGGAGGGGTCACCAAACCCTCACTTGAGCAACCAGGTCGGTCAGGATGAGTTCTATGATACGCACGGATGAGTCTCCTGGCATGGATGTCCGAAGCAAACACCCAAAATTGTCTTCCTGACCATAACCTCTCCACTTAACCAAATACTGGAGTTTCCGTCTAGAAAAACGAGAATTCAATATTTTCTCAACCACAAACTCCATATTGCCCTCAACCAGAACAGGGTCAGGAGGCAAAGCAGTAGGAACCACTGGCTCAACAAACCTCTTCAACAAGGACTTGTGGAACACGTTATGGATCTTAAATGTCCCTGGAAGAAGCAAACGAAAAGAAACAGGATTAAGAATCTCCATATCTTATAAGGTCCAATGAACCTAGGCTTAAATTTAGGAGATGCCACTCTCATAGGAATATTTTTTGAGGACAACCAGACCAAGTCCCCCACTTTAAACCGAGGACCATCAGTCCTATGCCGGTTAGCAAACCGCTGGGCCCTCTCCTGAGAGAGGGACAACCTCTCCACTACCTGGTCCCAAATCTGTTGCATACGCTCCACAACAGAGTCAACACCTGGACAGACAGAAGCCTCCGTCTGTCCTGAAGAAAATCGAGGGTGAAACCCAGAATTACAGAAAAATGGAGACATCAAAGTGGCAGAGCTAGCCCTATTATTAAGAGCAAACTCAGCCAAAGGCAAAAAAGAGACCCAGTCATCCTGATCAGCAGACACAAAGCATCTTAGATAAGTCTCCAATGTCTGGTTTGTTCTCTCAGTTTGACCATTGGTCTGAGGATGAAACGCCGAGGAGAAAGACAATTGAACACCAAGTTTAGAACAAAAGGTCCTCCAAAATCTGGAAACAAACTGGACTCCTCTGTCAGACACAATGTTCTCAGGAATGCCGTGTAAACGAACCACGTGCTGAAGGAACAAAGGCACCAATTCAGAGGAGGAAGGCAACTTAGGTAATGGCACAAGATGTATCATCTTGGAAAACCTATCACAAATCACCCAGATGACGGTCATTCTCTGAGAAACAGGGAGGTCGGAAATGAAATCCATAGAGATATGGGTCCATGGTCTCTTGGGCACAGGCAATGGCATCAACAAACCACTAGAGCGAGAGCAAGGCTTGGAGCGAGAGCAAGTCCCGCAGGACTGCACAAATTCCCTGACATCACGAGACAAGGTAGGCCACCAAAAGGACCGACTAACCAAGTCTCTGGTACAAAAATTCCGGGATGACCGGCCAACGCGGAATAACAAAATAACAGAAGGATCAGATACCTCAGGAGAGTCCGCAAGGAAACTCCTCGAGAGGGCATCCGCCTTAACATTCTTAGTGCCAGGAAGAAAGGAAACCACAAAATTAAAACGTGTGAAAAACAAGGCCCACCTGGCCTGTCTAGGATTAAGTCGCTTGGCAGATTCCAGATAAACCAGATTCTTATGGTCCGTAAAGACCACCACCTGATGTTTGGCTCCCTCCAGCCAATGTCTCCACTCTTCAAAAGCCCACTTCATGGCCAATAACTCCCGATTACCCACGTCATAATTACGTTCAGTAGGAGAAAATTTTCGAGAGAAAAAGGCACAAGGGTTACTTTTAGAGGTCTCTGGATCTCTTTGGGACAAAACGGCACCTGCCCCAATTTCAGAGGCATCAACCTCCACCTGAAATGGCAGAGAAACATCAGGCTGCCGTAGAACAGGAGCAGAAGTGAATCTCTGCTTAAGTTCCTGAAATGCAGAGACTGCCTCAGGAGGCCAATTCACCACATCAGAACCCTTTTTGGTCAAATCAGTTAATGGTTTAACAATAACCGAGAAATTAACAATAAATTTACGATAAAAATTGGCAAAACCCAAAAATTTTGAAGAGCCTTTAATGAAGTAGGTTGGACCCAATCACAGATGGCCTGAACCTTGACCGGGTCCATTTCAATAACAGATGGGGACAAAATGAATCCCAAAAATGAGATCCTCTGTACGCCAAAAATATACTTTGATCCCTTCACATACAGAGCATTCTCTCTCAAAATCTGGAATACAGTTCGAACATGTTTCACATGAGAGTCCCAGTCATTGGAAAAAATCAAGATATCATCCAAATAAACAATCAGAAATTTATCCACAAAATCCCTGAAAATGTCATTCATGAAGGACTGGAAGACAGAAGGAGCATTAGTGAGCCCAAAGGGCATCACAAGGTACTCAAAATGCCCCTCAGGGGTATTAAATGCCGTCTTCCATTCATCCCCGTGCTTAATGCGAATAAGGTTATATGCCCCCCTGAGGTCAAGCTAGGTAAACCAAGTAGCGTTTTTCACCCTGGAAAACAGGTCAGAAATCAAGGGTAATGGATATTGATATTTCACAGTAATATTGTTCAAAAGACGATAATCAATACACGGCCTTAATGAACCATCCTTTTTGGCCACAAAGAAAAAACCGGCACCTAAGGGTGAAGAGGATGGTCTGATATGACCCTTCTCCAATGACTCCTTGATATAAGACCGCATAGCGTCATGTTCAGGTACAGACAAGTTAAAAAGGCGACCTTTAGGGAATTTACTACCAGGCACTAATTCAATAGCACAGTCATAGCTCCTATGGGGAGGCAAGGATGCAGATTTACTTTCGCTAAACACATCAAAAAATCAATCAAAAAGTCAGGAACATCCTGAGCCTGGGGGAGGCAGAAAAAACAGGAGTGTTGGTATTAACACATTGGCAGCCCCAACTGGTTACAGACACAGATTTCCAATCCAAAACAGGATTATGAGACTGTAACCAAGGGAAACCCAGTACGATAATGTCATGCAGATTATACAGAACCAAAAATTTGCAGCTCTCCTGATGATCAGGTTCAACCCTCATTATCACCTGAGTAGAGAACTGAGGTTTATTCTCAGCTAAAGGGGTAGAATCGATCCCCAGTAGAGGAATAGACTTCCGTAGGGGTATCAAGGGAAACCCACAACGTTTAGCAAAATCAAAATCCATCAGGTTAATAGCTGCTCCCGAATCAACAAAAGCCTGAGCAGAAAATGTGGACAGAGAGCATATCAGAGTAACAGTTAATAAAAACTTAGTCTGAACACTACCCAAGACAACTGAGCGTGCAAAACGTCTTCCCCGCTTAGGGCAGACTGAAATAGCATGAGAGGCATCACCACAGTAGAAACATAAGCCATTGTGCTTTCGAAACTCATGACGCTCTGCCCCAGAAACCACTCTATCACACTGCATGGATTCAGAAGCGGGTTCACAAGGCAACACTATTCCACGCATACTTTTCCGCTCAAGCAAACGTCTGTCAATTTGAATCGCTAATGACATAGAATCATTGAGACCAGAGGGGACAGGGAATCCCACCATAACATCCCTTACATTATCTGACAGACCCTTCCGAAAAAGGGCTGCCAAAGCGTCGTCATTCCATTTGGTCAGGACTGCCCACATACGGAATCTCTGACAGTATAACTCAGCGTCATCAAGCCCCTGATTTAATGCCAACAAGGCTTTTTCAGCTTGATCAGTGACATTAGGCTCATCGTACAATAACCCCAAGGCCTGAAAAAATGCATCAACATCACTCAAAACAGGATCCCCAGGTGTCAGGGAAAAAGCCCAATCCTGAGGATCGCCGCGCAGGAGAGAGATGACAATTTGAACCTGCTGCGCTGCGTTCCCTGAGGACTTAGATTTTAAGGCAAAAAACAATTTACAATTATTTTTGAAATTCCGAAACTTGGCTCGATCCCCCAAAAACAAATCTGGCATGGGAATCCTAGGTTCCACAACAGGCAACCTAGCAAGATGGGGCAGACGTGCAGACCCAGGCTCACACCCGGCACCATTAGAGAGAGGTAATATGATCCTTATGACACTAGTCCGCTTTAAGCATGTAGTTTGGTAATTCATTCATATACCCTCTCCATTGCCTCACTGAAGGGACATACAATTGTATGTATTTCGACAACCTTTTTGCTAGTACCTGTATATTTCACACAGGTTAACCCTTGGTAGGCGGGTGTGAGTACTATGCATCATATTGACACCACTTTGTGATTCCATTATATAGCTTTGCATCATATTATTGCCTGGGCCAGCGCGACTCCCTTTCTGTACCAGATTTGCATCTGTCCTTGTGACTCTTCTGTCCGGCATTGTTTTTTACCTCTTACCTGCACTTTTGACATGTATATATATGTTTCAATAAAGATTATGTCATTTTTCTAATAGCCCGATTTCGTTGTTTTTGTGATGGCCACATCACACTCCTTCTTATTGTTTCAATAACGATGGGCTCTTCACTCTAGTCCTGACCAGATGGCACTCATTAAGGGATTTCCCATACATTTAATGTGCCATTATTCGGCAATAGTCTCCTTCTGTTTAATTAACCGAGCAAGATAGGTAGCAATACTCCGAACCTCAGTGGCAAGCTGATCCACACGGCCAGACAGCTGTGCAAACTCCATTGAGAGAAAAAATCCTCCCCAGCACCCAGAGATACAGAGGGAAAAAAAAAAATGCAACAAACAGAAAAATATCTCTGACAACTCTGACAACCTTTTTTCTTTCACAATATTTTTCCCTTCTGTGAGTACCATACAATTTTCAATTTTTTGGCCGGTGATACTGTTATGTTTCGGTAGCTGAGGAGTGCAGGTAAAAAAGGCAATACACCAGAGCAGTTGGAATCTATGAGATTGCAGTACCCTGACTAACCACCACAACTAGAGGCAGCCGTGGAGCGTTCCTACGTTGGTCCTAGACGCCTCGTCACAGCCTGAGAAACTAACTACACCTAAAGATAGAAAGAGGAAAGCTATCTGCCCCGGAGCAGATCCCCAAAGAACATAGAAAGCCCCCAAACATGTAATGGTGGTTAGACAAGAAGAAATACTGACACAGACAGAAAATAGTATGAGCAAACGTTGGGGCCCAAACTACCTAAATAGAAAAGGATAGGAAGGGCACTTACTGCAATCCCAAAAAACCCTGAAAAGCACCAACTTTACTAATTTCAAAAACACCTGAGATCACACGACCTCTACCACCAAAATTAGTTCTCTGGTGTAACAAAATCAAAACAGCAGCCACTGAAAAAAACTGGAAAAAGCAAATGTACAAACATCAGTGGCTGAACTAAACTGAGAGGGCAAAAGCCCCCGGAGGGGACCCTGAAGGCCCCCACAGAAGTGCAGGACAAAATGCAAAAATCAAGCACAAAAACAAAAAGAAGAAAATGTCTTATCTGTTAGCAGGAGATGCAGACACGACACAGCAGGCTACAAAGGAAACAGGAATCAAGGATTGAGACCAGAACAATTGATCACCGGCAACCCTGATGGGAAGGCGACTCCCTTATATAAGACCAGTCAGTAACACCTGATTCCCAATCCTCACAATCTTCACTGGACAGTCCAGTACCGCTTGTAACCACCAGAGGGAGCCTCTGCTCAGAACTCATTTCAAGTCCATTCACAACATGTACCTTGGTGACCAGCTGATCGCTGGTCTCCTGCCTGCCACACGCAGCGATGCGTTCTGGCCAGCGGGAGACCAGCGATCAAAAAAAAGTCCAGGCATTTCTGACACGACCAGCGATCCACAGCAAGGGGCCTGATCACTGGTACGTGTCAGACATAGCGAGATCACTGCTGAGATCGCTGTTTAGCAGCGATCTCGCTATGTGAGACGGGGCCTTAAGCCTAGAGCTAGGTGTCAATGACAGCTGCTGACACCAAGCCCCAATCCCATTACCCTGGTGCTACTGCATCAACATGCAAAAGGTGGTGTTGAACCAAGAAATTACAACCCAAAAATTTTCTTTTAATATCTTTATTTAGCCCAAAAAAGCATTCATTGCTGTACAAAAACCCACCCAAAATCTCAGCAAACCGCGCGTTTTTGCTGCCAAGAGATGCAGAAACCTTGCAGAAATTTTTGCAAGCAAATACTCAACGTGCACACATAGCCAAAATGGGCAAACAGGAGGAAAACGATGCTAAGCCCCCATAATAAGTATAGACCTCGAAGGACGCAGACACCAAGAAAAAAAATACCCCCCCACCACCACCAATCTACCCCAGGAACGGAACTAAAAAATCCGGGAAAAACCAGAGGAGCCGTCGAGGTAAGAAGGCAACCGATGCAGCTCGTCAAATGGGAACTTCATGAACATTAAAATCCGCAACAACCTTGACCTACATCTGTAAGAAAGGGCAGAAGATCGTGTCACCGAGACTCAGTGATGAGCGCGAGAAGAAACGACCGACATCCAAACTCTGCTCACCTCAGGAGCTGCTTCTTTACTGTAAGAGCAGTGAATCTGTGTAATACACTGTGTTCCAAATTATTATGCAAAAATTGTTTAGGAGTAATAAGGTAAGAATTTTTTTGTTTGTCAGTTAAACTCATTGATGGTGATGTGTGTCAGGGCTCTTTATATCACTGTAAGCAATTGCAGACACCTGTGCTAATTATTTTGGCAGGTGTGTCCAATGAAAGGCAAGACTACTTAAGAAGGCTATCCCACATTATTAAGCAGCTTACATTTTCTGCCAAAATGGGAAAGAAAAAGGATGTGTCGGCTGCTGAGAAGCAACAAATTGTGGAGTGTTTAGGTCAAGGCATGACTACAATCAACATTGCCAAGACACTTCATCGTGATCATCGCACAATCAAGAAGTATGTAGCTGATTCACAGTACACACGTGTGCGTGCTGATAAGGGAAAATTGAGGGCTCTTTCCTACAGGCAATTACGTCAGGTTAAAAGAGCAGCGGCAAAAAAGCCTTGTCATAGCAGCAGACAAGTTTTTGAGGCTGCTGGTGCCTCCAACGTCCCCCGAATAACAAAATGCAGGGTCCTTCAGAGGTTTGCAGCTGTGCGTAAGCCATCCTGTCGACCTCCTCTATCCACTGCACACAAGCAGAAATGGCTCCAGTGGGCCAAACAATACATGAAGACTGACTTCAAAACTGTTTTGTTCACGGATGAGTGCCGTGCAACTCTCGATGGTCCAGATGGATGGAGTGGAGGATGGCTGGTTGATGGACACCCCATGCAAACACGGCTACGGCGCCAATAAGGAGGAGGTGGAGTAATGTTTTGGGCTGGAATCATGGGGAAGAGATTGTCGGCCCCTTTAGGATCCCTGAAGGGGTAAAGATGAACTCCATAGTGTATGGTGAGTTTCTCAAACAGCACTTCCTGCCATGGTTCAAGAAGAAGAACCGTGCACTCCGCAGCAAGATCATTTTCATGCATGATAATGCACCGTCTCATGCTGCACATAACACATCTGCATCTCTGGCTGCTATGGTCATAAAAGGGGACAAACTTATGGTGTGGCCCCCATGCTCCCCTGACCTCAACCCCATTGAGAACCTCTGGAGCATCATCAAAAGGAGTGTTTATGATGGCGGGAGGCAGTTCTCATCTAAGCAACAGCTCTGGGAGGGTATTCTGTCCTCATGCAAAACAATTGAAGAAGAAACCATCCAAAACCTGACAAATTCAATGGACGAGAGAGTTCAGAAGCTCCTTTCGAACAAGGGGTCCTATGTGCAAATGTAACATCACCTAGAATAAAGTTTTGAGTTGAAAACTGTTTGATTTCAGTTTGTAATAACCTGCTAATGCTTATAATTTAAAAAATGAACATTTTTTTGTTCTTTATTAAAATGAAAAGGTTGAAAACTCTGCTGTGCATAATAATTTGGAACATGCATTTTGAGTGCAGTTTGAGTGTTTTATTTTTTAAAAAATATACTGTTATCATAGGCAGTTTGTACAAAAACCTTTCAATTGTACTCTAATAGTTATTTGACTGGAAAATTACAATGACTGCAATTAATATAGGTAATTTGGGAAAATCTGAGAAAATATTATTTGCATAATTATTTGGAACACAGTGTAGTCACCTCGGGAGCTGCTTCTTTACTGTAAAAAGTGGTGAATCTGTGGAATAGTCACCTCAGGAGCTGGTTCTTTACTGTAAGGCTATGTGCGCACGTTGCGGATTTGTTGCGTTTCTGCCGCATTTTTTCCTCTCGAAAATGCTATAAATCTGCAATGGATTATTAAAGCAATGTTAATCAATGGCATTCCTGAATAGTGCACATGCTGTGGAAAATTCCGTCCTTATTTTTAGCATTTTATTTTCTGCAGCATGTCAATTCTTTGCGGACATGCAGTGTTTCTGCACCCATTGACTTCCACTGAGTCAATCAAATCCGCAGCAAAACCGCCGGTGTAAAAAGGTTTGTGGATTTTTTGCGGATATTGCTGCAGAAAAGGAAATGATGTCAGAAGGAGGAAGAGTGTGTTGGCGGAGAATATGTGCGTGTCTGTATGTGTGTGTGCGTCTGTCTGTGTATGTGTACCCATTCGTCGTCTGATGGGACTTCTACTCCCATCCGGCTATGTCTGCTGTCACGTATAATAGAGACAGTATGAGCCGATGATGGGAGAATAGTCTCATCCGGCACCTGAGTTCAATTGTAAAAAAATAAATTAAAACATTGACAAAATCACGTACAATATACATACTCACCAAACACCTAATCCCGACGCCCGCGTCTCCTGCAAGCAATCAAAAATAATAAACCAACACATACTCCCTGTCCGCCGTAGTCCATTTAATACCGAGTGTCCCACGTCGATCTCATGTGTAGAACAGTCACATCGGGAGATGTGACCGCTCTACTCGGCCTCCGGCGATACACTGACAAGAAGTAATCGCTCCCACAGTGTATCTCTGAGCCGCCGTGAGAGTTCATCAGCGTATGGTGCTCTCACCTACGGTACTGCTGCGTGGGAAAGTTCTCACACAGCGGTATTGCCATAAGTGAGAGCAGCGGAGCTGGTGAACTCTCACGGCAGCGCAGTGATACACTGCGAGAGCGATCACCTCCTGTCAGTGGAATAGTCACTAGAATTGAGCGAATTTGATGGGGTCCCTCTTATTCGGCAAGCTATAGCGCTTGCCGAATAAGCTGCAGAGGGAACCCGGATACATGGAGCGCTCCGGCTGATCAGCTGATGGTCGCTGCAACTGCTTGTGTCGCGGCTGTGTCACAGCACATGCATGGAGAGCCTGTGTGTTGGGAGTTTGGTGAATGATGAATAGCTGCTCCTGTCTGTTCATAGAGAATCATATGTATTGTGCCAACCATTGCTCATATAGGTATGAGGGCCTACCGGGGGATTCACCACTCATCCTTCCTTACACAGGCTGATCAGTTTTATATACCCTTACCCAAAGACTCCAGTTCAAAACCCTAACCATGACATACAAAGCCATCCACAACCTCTGTCCTCCATACAGTACATCTGTCACCTCGTTTCTCGGTACTTACCTGCACGCAACCTCCGATCCTCACAAGATCTCCTCTACTCCCCTCTTATCTCCTCTTCCCACAATCACACATAAGATTTCTCCCGCGCATCCCCCCACTCTGGAACTCTCTACCCCAACATATCAGACTCTCGCCTACCATGGAAACCTTCAGAAGGAACCTGAAGACTTACCTCTTCCGACAAGCCTACAACCTGCAGTAACCAACGATCCACCAAACCACTGCACGACCAGCTCTACCCTCGCCTACTGTATCCTCACCCATCCCTTGTAGATTGTTAGCGCTCGCGGGCAGCGTCCTCTCTCCTCCTGTACCAGTCGTGACTTGTATTGTTTAAGATTGCTGTACTTGTTTTTTATTATGTACACCCCTCCTCACATGTAAAGCGCCATGGAATAAATGGCGCTATAATAATAATAATAATAATAATAATATACTGCAGGCTGGAGGGTCGCGTCTAGTTTGGAGTTGAATTCTTGAGGGGAAGGAGTGATTCCATGAAATCATGACATCACCGGAAGAGGCGGTGCCTCAGTCCAGCACGTGCAGCGGCAGTAGTGCGCACATTGTGCTGTGAAGAGGCTCCTGGAGCTGCTCCTGAGTTGTGCTCTGGGAGGACTCTGCTGAGGAACTGTGTTCAGCGCTGTGCTGTGAGGATTGATCCTGAGCTCGTCTAGTGCTGATCCGGAGTGGCCTGAGGTGGGGAGACCACGTGACTGAATGTTGTAGAGGCATCCAGGGGGCTGTGTGATGGGGCATGGGGTGTGTAGGGGGGCATCCAGGGGGCTTGTGTGTGGGGGCATGGGGTATGTAGAGGCATCCAGGGGGCTGTGTGAGGGGGAATGGGGTATGTAGATGGACATACAGGGGGCTGTGTGAGGGGGCATGGGGTATGTAGAGGGGCATCCAGGGGATGGTGTGAGGGGCATGGGGTATGTAGAGGGGCATCAGGAAGCTGGTGTGAGGGGGCATGGGGTATGTAGAGGGGCATCCAGGGGGCTGGTGTGAGGGGGCATGGGGTATGTAGAGGCATCCAGGAGGCTGCTGTGAGGGGGCATGGGGTATGTAGAGGGGCATCCAGTGGGCTGTGTGAGGGGCATGGGGTATAAAGAGGGGCATCAGGAAGCTGGTGTGAGGGGGCATGGGGTATGTAGAGGGGCATCCAGGGGGCTGTGTGAGGGGGCATGGAGTATATAGAGGGGCATCAGGAAGTTGGTGTGAGGGGGCATGTGGTATGTAGAGGGGCATCCAGGGGGCTGGTGTGAGGGGGTATGCAGAGGGGCATCCAGGGGGCTGTGTGAGAGGGCATGGGGTATGCAGAGGGGCATCCAGAGGGCTAGTGTGAAAAGGCATGGGGTATTTAGAGGGGCATCCAGGGGGATGGTGTGAGGGCATGGGGTATGTATAGGGGCATCCAGGTGGCTGTGTGAGGGGCACGGGTTGTGTAGAGGGGCATCCAGGTGGCTGTGTGAGGGGGCATGGGGTATGTAGAGGGGCATCCAGGTGGCTGTGTGAGGGGGCATGGGGTATGTAGAGGGGCATCCAGGTGGCTGTGTGAGGGGGCATGGGGTATGTAGAGGGGCATCCAGGGAGCTGGTGTGAGGAGGCATGGGGTATGCAGAGGGGCATCCAGAGGGCTGGTGTGAAGAAGCATGGGGTATGTAGAGGGGCATCCAGGGAGATGGTGTGAGGAGGCATGGGGTATATTGAGGGGCATCCAGGTGGCTGTGTGAGGGGGCATGGGGTATGTAGAGGGGCATCCAGGGGGCTGTGTGAGGAGGCATGGGGTATGCAGAGGGGCATCCAGAGGGCTGGTGTGAAGAGGCATGGGGTATGTAGAGGAGCATCCAGGGAGCTGGTGTGAGGGGCATGGGGTATGTAGAGGGGCATCCAGGGGGCTGTGTGAGGGGGCATGGGGTATGTAGAGGAGCATCCAAGGAGCTGGTGTGAGGGGGCATGGGTATGTAGAGGAGCATCCAGAGGGCTGGTGTGAGGGGGTATGTAAATAAGCATCAAGGGGCTAGTGTAACGTCATGTGACGTTGTGGGCATGTTCTATTTTAGCAAGGCATCACGCCATCACCTTGCGAGACGCCATGGCGCATAGAGGTTAGTGTTTCAGGGTGAAAAACGTGCGACCATGTGGTGGAATTTGAGGGTGAGGGTTTTGGGGGGTGACCTGCGTGTTCCGTTTTAGCAAGGTGCAGCACACCATTACCAGAGGTGATGGGGTTTGGGGGGGTGACCTGCTGCTGGCAATTGGGGGGACCCTTGTGGTGGGGTTTGGAGGGGGCGACCTGCTGCTTACTGGGTATACCCCTTTTAGTGGGGGGTGACCTACTGGCTATTGAAGGGACCCCCTGTGGTGGGATTTGAGGGCAACCAGCTGCTGGCTATTGAGGGGACCCCTGTGGTGGGATTTGGGAGTGACCTGCTTGTGGTGTTTGGGGGTCCACCTGCTGCTGGTTATTGAGTGGACCCCTTTTAATGGGGGGCGACCTGCTTGTGGTGGGGTTAGTGGGGGGAACCTGCTTGTGGTTGGTTTTGGGGGGGCGACCTGCTGTTGGCTATTGGGGAGAAAAGGTGAGAAATATTGTTCTTTTTTTACCTTGATGATGAGGGCATTGGTCGTGAACTCGCAGGACCCCAAACACTCTTGATGTGTTAGGGCCCTGCCTCATAGACCACAGATGAGACGGTAGTGACACAATTCTAGGTGGGAGATCAGAGTGACAATATTGTGAGGAATATTGTTTGTCTTTTTCTTTTACCTCTTTTGCAGATGACGAGGGCATTGGGGGAATAGGCGAGGTCGTATGTTGTGAGTGGGCTTGGGATGAGTTCTGAGCAGAGGCTCCCTCTGGTGGTTACAGGCGGTGCTGGTCTGTCCAGTGAAGATTGTGAAGATTGTGAGGATTGGGAATCAGGTGTTACTGACTGGTCTTATATAAGGGAGTCACCTTCCCATCAGGGTTGCCGGTGATCAATTGTTCTGGTCTGAATCCTTGATTCCTGTTTCCTTTGTAGCCTGCTGTGTCATGTCTGCATCTCCTGCTAACAGATAAGACATTTTCTTCTTTTTGTTTTTGTGCTTGATTTTTGCATTTTGTCCTGCACTTCTGTGGGGGCCTTCAGGGTCCCCTCCGGGGGCTTTTGCCCTCTCAGTTTAGTTCAGCCACTGATGTTTGTACCTTTGCTTTTTCCAGTTTTTTCAGTGGCTGCTGTTTTGATTTTGTTACACCAGAGAACTAATTTAGGTGGTAGAGGTCGTGTGATCTCAGGTGTTTTTGAAATTAGTAGAGTTGGTGCTTTTCAGGTTTTCTGGGATTGCAGTAAGTACCCCTCCTATCCTTTTCTATTTAGTTAGTTTGGGCCCCAACGTTTGCTCATACTATTTTCTGTCTGTGTCTGTATTTCTTCTTGTCTAACCGCCATTACATGTTTGGGGGCTTTCTATTATCTTTGGGGTTCTGCTCCGGGGCAGATAGCTTTCCTATTTCTATCTTTAGGTGTAGTTAGTTTCTCAGGCTGTGACGAGGCGTCTAGGACCAACGTAGGAACGCTCCACGGCTGCCTCTAGTTGTTGTGGTTAGTCAGGGTACTGCAATCTCATAGATTCCAACTGCTCTGGTGTATTGCCTTTTTTTGCCTGCACTCCTCAGCTACCGAAACATAACAGTATCACCGGCCTAAAATTTAAAATTGTATGGTACTCACAGAAGGGAAAAAATTTGTGAAAGAAAAAACGGTTGTCAGAGTTGTCAGAGATATTTTTCTGTTTGTTGCATTTTTTTTTTTTTTTCCCTCTGTATCTCTGGGTGCAGGGAGGATTTTTTCTCTCAATGGAGTTTGCACAGCTGTCTGGCCGTGTGGATCAGCTTGCCACTGAGGTTCAGAGTATTGCTGCATATCTTGCTAGGTTGCCTGTTGTGGAACCTAGGATTCCCATGCCAGATTTGTTTTTAGGGGATCGAGCTAACTTTCAGAATTTCAAAAATAATTGTAAATTGTTTTTTGCCTTAAAATCTAAGTCCTCAGGGAACGCAGCGCAGCAGGTTCAAATTGTCATCTCTCTCCTGCGCGGCGATCCTCAGGATTGGGCTTTTTCCCTGACACCTGGGGATCCTGTTTTGAGTGATGTTGATGCATTTTTTCAGGCTTTGGGGTTATTGTACGATGAGCCTAATGTCACTGATCAAGCTGAAAAAGCCTTGTTGGCATTAAATCAGGGGCTTGATGACGCTGAGTTATACTGTCAGAGATTCCGTAGGTGGGCAGTCCTGACCAAGTGGAATGACGACGCTTTGGCGGCCCTTTTTCGGAAGGGTCTGTCAGATAATGTAAAGGATGTTATGGTGGGATTCCCTGTCCCCTCTGGTCTCAATGATTCTATGTCATTAGCGATTCAAATTGACAGACGTTTGCGTGAGCGGAGAAGTATGCGTGGAATAGTGTTGCCTTGTGAACCTGCTTCTGAATCCATGCAGTGTGATAGAGTGGTGTCTTTGGCACAGCGTCATGAGTTTCGAAAGCGCAATGGGTTATGTTTCTACTGTGGTGATGCCTCTCATGCTATTTCAGTCTGCCCTAAGCGGGGAAGACGTTTTGCACGCTCAGTTGTCTTGGGTAGTGTTCAGACTAAGTTTTTATTAACTGTCACTCTGATATGCTCTCTGTCCTCATTTTCTGCTCAGGCTTTCGTTGATTCTGGAGCAGCTATTAACCTGATGGATTATGATTTTGCTAAACGTTGTGGGTTTCCCTTGATACCCCTACAGAAGTCTATTCCCCTACTGGGGATCGATTCTACCCCTTTGGCTGAGAATAAACCTCAGTTCTCTACTCAGGTGATAATGAGGGTTGAACCTGATCATCAAGAGTGCTGCAAATTTTTGGTTCTGTATAATCTGCATGATATTATCGTACTGGGTTTCCCTTGGTTACAGTCTCATAATCCTGTTTTGGATTGGAAATCTGTGTCTGTAACCAGTTGGGGCTGCCAATGTGTTAATACCAACACTCCTGTTTTTTCTGCCTCCCCCCAGGCTCAGGATGTTCCTGACTTTTGATTGATTTTTCTGATGTATTTAGCGAAAGTAAATCTGCATCCTTGCCTCCCCATAGGAGCTATGACTGCGCTATTGAATTAGTGCCTGGTAGTAAATTCCCTAAAGGTCGCCTTTTTAACTTGTCTGTACCTGAACATGACGCTATGCGGTCTTATATCAAGGAGTCATTGGAGAAGGGTCATATCAGACCATCCTCTTCACCCTTAGGTGCCGTTTTTTTCTTTGTGGCCAAAAAGGATGTTTCATTAAGGCCGTGTATTGATTATCGTCTTTTGAACAATATTACTGTGAAATATCAATACCCGTTACCCTTGATTTCTGACCTGTTTTCCAGGGTGAAAAACGCTACTTGGTTTACCAAGCTTGACCTCAGGGGGTCATATAACCTTATTCGCATTAAGCATGGGGATGAATGGAAGACGGCATTCAATACCCCGGAGGGGCATTTTGAGTACCTTGTGATGCCCTTTGGGCTCACTAATGCTCCTTCTGTCTTCCAGTCCTTCATGAATGACATTTTCAGGGATTTTGTGGATAAATTTCTGATTGTTTATTTGGATGATATCTTGATTTTTTCTAATGACTGGGACTCTCATGTGAAACATGTTCGAACTGTATTCCAGATTTTGAGAGAGAATGCTCTGTATGTGAAGGGATCAAAGTGTCTTTTTGGTGTACAGAGGATCTCATTTCTGGGATTCATTTTGTCCCCATCTGTTATTGAAATGGACCCGGTCAAGGTTCAGGCCATCTGTGATTGGGTCCAACCTACTTCATTAAAGGCTCTTCAAAGATTTTTGGGTTTTGCCAATTTTTATCGTAAATTTATTGGTAATTTCTCGGTTATTGTTAAACCATTAACTGATTTGACCAAAAAGGGTTCTGATGTGGTGAATTGGCCTCCTGAGGCAGTCTCTGCATTTCAGGAACTTAAGCAGAGATTCACTTCTGCTCCTGTTCTACGGCAGCCTGATGTTTCTCTGCCATTTCAGGTGGAGGTTGATGCCTCTGAAATTGGGGCAGGTGCCGTTTTGTCCCAAAAAGATCCAGAGACCTCTAAAAGTAACCCTTGTGCCTTTTTCTCTCGAAAATTTTCACCTACTGAACGTAATTATGACGTGGGTAATCGGGAGTTATTGGCCATGAAGTGGGCTTTTGAAGAGTGGAGACATTGGCTGGAGGGAGCCAAACATCAGGTGGTGGTCCTTACTGACCATAAGAATCTGGTTTATCTGGAATCTGCCAAGCGACTCAATCCTAGACAGGCCAGGTGGGCCTTGTTTTTCACACGTTTTAATTTTGTGGTTTCCTTTCTTCCTGGCACTAAGAATGTTAAGGCGGATGCCCTCTCGAGGAGCTTCCTTGCGGACTCTCCTGAGTTATCTGATCCTTCTGTTATTTTGAAAGAGGTGTAGTTCTTTCCGCCATCTCACCTAATTTGAGACTTGCTCTGGAGGGGTGTCAGGAGGATAGGCCCGAGCACTGCCCTGTTGGAAAATTGTTTGTCCCGGACCAGTGGAAAAAGAGTGTGATGTCTGAGATTCATTGTTCCGCGTTGGCTGGGCATCCCGGAATTTTTGGTACCAGAGACTTGGTTAGTCGGTCCTTTTGGTGGCCTACCTTGTCTCGTGATGTCAGGGAATTTGTGCAGTCCTGCGGGACTTGCTCTCGCTCCAAGCCTTGCTCTCGCTCTAGTGGTTTGTTGATGCCATTGCCTGTGCCCAAGAGACCATGGACCCATATCTCTATGGATTTCATTTCCGACCTTCCTGTTTCTCAGAGAATGACCGCCATCTGGGTGATTTGTGATAGGTTTTCTAAGATGATACATCTTGTGCCATTACCTAAGTTGCCTTCCTCCTCTGAATTGGTGCCGTTGTTCCTTCAGCACGTGGTTCGTTTACACGGCATTTCTGAGAACATAGTGTCTGACAGAGGAGTCCAGTTTGTTTCCAGATTTTGGAGGACTTTTTGTTCTAAACTGGGTGTTAAATTGTCTTTCTCCTCGGCATTTCATCCTCAGACCAATGGTCAAACTGAGAGAACAAACCAGACATTGGAGACTTATCTAAGATGCTTTGTGTCTGCTGATCAGGATGACTGGGTCTCTTTTTTGCCTTTGGCTGAGTTTGCTCTTAATAATAGGGCTAGCTCTGCCACTTTGATGTCTCCGTTTTTCTGTAATTCTGGGTTTCACCCTCGATTTTCTTCAGGACAGACGGAGGCTTCTGTCTGTCCAGGTGTTGACTCTGTTGTGGAGCGTATGCAACAGATTTGGGACCAGGTAGTGGAGAGGTTGTCCCTCTCTCAGGAGAGGGCCCAGCGGTTTGCTAACCGGCATAGGACTGATGGTCCTCGGTTTAAAGTGGGTGACTTGGTCTGGTTGTCCTCAAAAAATATTCCTATGAGAGTAGCATCTCCTAAATTTAAGCCTAGGTTCATTGGACCTTATAAGATCATAGAGATTCTTAATCCTGTTTCTTTTCGTTTGCTTCTTCCAGGGACATTTAAGATCCATAACGTGTTCCACAAGTCCTTGTTGAAGAGGTTTGTTGAGCCAGTGGTTCCTGCTGCTGTGCCTCCTGACCCTGTTTTGGTTGAGGGCAATCTGGAGTATGTGGTTGAGAAAATATTAGATTCTCGTTTTTCTAGACGGAAACTCCAGTATTTGGTTAAGTGGAGAGGTTATGGTCAGGAAGACAATTCTTGGGTGTTTGCTTCGGACATCCATGCTAGGAGACTCATCCGTGCGTACCATAGAACTCATCCTGACCGACCTGGTTGCTCAAATGAGGGTTCGGTGACCCCTCCTCAAGGGGGGGGTACTGTTGTGAGTGGGCTTGGGATGAGTTCTGAGCAGAGGCTCCCTCTGGTGGTTACAGGCGATGCTGGTCTGTCCAGTGAAGATTGTGAAGATTGTGAGGATTGGGAATCAGGTGTTACTGACTGGTCTTATATAAGGGAGTCACCTTCCCATCAGGGTTGCCGGTGATCAATTGTTCTGGTCTGAATCCTTGATTCCTGTTTCCTTTGTAGCCTGCTGTGTCGTGTCTGCATCTCCTGCTAACAGATAAGACATTTTCTTCTTTTTGTTTTTGTGCTTGATTTTTGCATTTTGTCCTGCACTTCTGTGGGGCCTTCAGGGTCCCCTCCGGGGGCTTTTGCCCTCTCAGTTTAGTTCAGCCACTGATGTTTGTACCTTTGCTTTTTCCAGTTTTTTCAGTGGCTGCTGTTTTGATTTTGTTACACCAGAGAACTAATTTAGGTGGTAGAGGTCGTGTGATCTCAGGTGTTTTTGAAATTAGTAGAGTTGGTGCTTTTCAGGGTTTTCTGGGCTTGCAGTAAGTACCCTTCCTATCCTTTTCTATTTAGTTAGTTTGGGCCCCAACGTTTGCTCATACTATTTTCTGTCTGTGTCTGTATTTCTTCTTGTCTAACCGCCATTACATGTTTGGGGGCTTTCTATTATCTTTGGGGTTCTGCTCCGGGGCAGATAGCTTTCCTATTTCTATCTTTAGGTGTAGTTAGTTTCTCAGGCTGTGACGAGGCGTCTAGGACCAACGTAGGAACGCTCCACGGCTGCCTCTAGTTGTTGTGGTTAGTCAGGGTACTGCAATCTCATAGATTCCAACTGCTCTGGTGTATTGCCTTTTTTTTGCCTGCACTCCTCAGCTACCGAAACATAACAGTCGTAAGTATGGTTTAATTAAGAATATTAAAGGAGTCTGTGTCATTCTTTCAATTAAAGGACTTTTTTCTGGGTGTCTGCGTTTTCTTACAATGTGATTATGGGGTTAGTAATGGGGGCATCTTATTGACGCCTCTCTATAACTAACCTCAGGGCTTGATTTCAACTGACAATACAAAGGTGGCATCAACCCCCCCCAAACTATCACCCCACTTGCTATCGCTACTGGCCAAGTGGGAAGAGCGAGGCTAAGTGCCAGAATTGGCGTATCTTAAAGATGTGCCTTTTCTGGGGGTGACGTTTTTAGCCTGGGGGGCAGTGTCCATGGCCCCTTCGTAGGCTATTAACATCAGCCCCCAGTTGTCTGCCTAGCCTTTGCTGGTTGATTATTAATTATAGGGAGACCCCATATTTTTTTGGTCCCCCATTTTAACCCCTTCCCGACCTATGACGCCTACGTAGGCGTAATGAAAACCAGTGCCTTCCTGACCTGTGACACCTACGTAGGCGTCATGGTATAAATCGCGTTCCTGCGGGTCGGGTGACCGGGGTCACTGGAAGGTCACGTGACCCGCAGGCACAAGACCCTTTGTACTTTACCACAGGGGGGGTTGCTTAACCCTCCGTAGCTACGATCGCTCTGATTAGCTATTAAACAGCCAATCAGAGCGATTTGTAATATTTCACCAATGAAATTTGGTGAAGTATTACAATCCAGCCATGGCCGATGCTGCAATAGCATCTGCCATGGCTGGAGACCGAGATCCGACCCCCCGCCACACTGAGTGACGGGGCGATCGGCCCCCGCCACCGATCGATGGCGG
>JARQOD010011787.1:0-22072 GCA_033576555.1 Oophaga sylvatica
GGATCTTCTTCTCTGTTACCGTAAGTCCATGCAAACGTGGGTCTTTCAAAGAGCAGGGTTCAGAGTCCACAAGTGCTTCAGAGTTCCTCAGTAGGAATAGCTGGAGTACAAGGTCCAAGGCTTACAGGAGTCAAGTCACAGGTTCACTGCAGGCTAGATTCTGAAGCACTGATTGCTCAGCTGTGGCTGCTTAAGAAGCAAAGGAGAGAATCAGGGCGGGAACATGCAAGCTGGAAACTCCATTTTGACTGAGGGCAAGATAGCTGCAGCAAGACAGAAAGTAAAATGGCTGACGAACAAACTGAGTTTCAGGAATATATACATAGAACCTTACACCGTCTTCCAATCCTTCATGAATGATATTTTCAGGGATTTTGTGGATAAATTTCTGATTGTTTATTTGGATGATATCTTGATTTTTTCCAATGACTGGGACTCTCATGTGAAACATGTTCGGATTGTGTTCCAGATTTTGAGAGAGAATGCTCTGTGTGTGAAGGGATCAAAGTGTCTTTTTGGCGTACAGAAGGTCTCATTTCTGGGATTCATTTTGTCTCCGTCTGTTATTGAAATGGACACGGTCAAGGTTCAGGCTGTTGTGAATGTGCTAGAAATGAATTCTGAGCAGAAGCTCCCTCTGGTGGTTACAAACAGTACTGAACTGTTCAGTGAAGATTGTGAAGATTGGCGATCAGGTGTTACTGACTGGTCTTATATAAGGGAGGTTCCCTCCCATCAGGGTTGCCGGTGATCAATTGTTCTGGTCTCATCTTTGATTCCTATTCACTTTGAAGCTTGCTGTTTCATGCCTGCATCTTCTGCTAACAGATAAGACATTTTCTTCTTTTAGTTTTTTGGTGCTTGCTTTTTGCATTTTGTCCTGCACTTCTGTGGGTGTCTGCCGGGTCCCCTCCGGGGGCTTGTGCTCCTCTCAGTTTAGTTCAGCCACTGCTGTTTGTTCATTTGCCTTTTCCAGTTTTTTCAGTGGCTGCTGTTTAGTTTTGTTACACAAGAGAACTAATTTAGGTGGTAGAGTTCGTGTGATCTCAGGTGTTTTTGTAATTAGTAGAGTTGGTACTTTTTAGGGTTTTTTGGGATTGCAGTAAGTGTCCTTCCTATCCTTTTCTATCTAGCAAGTTTGGGCCCCAACGTTTGCTCATACTATTTTCTGTCTGTGTCTGTATCTCCTCTTGTCTAACCGCCATTACATGTTTGGGGGCTTTCTATGTTCCTTGGGGATCTGCTCCAGGGCAGATAGTTTTCCTCTTTCTGTCTTTAGGTGTAGTTAGCTTCTCAGGCTGTGACGAGGCGTCTAGGGACCAACGTAGGTACGCTCCACGGCTGCCTTTAGTTGTGGTGGTTAGTCAGGGTACTGCAATCCAATAGATTCCAACCTCTCTGGTGTATTTCCTTTTTTGCCTGCTCTCCTCAGCTACCAAATCATAACAGTATCACCGGCCAAAAAACTGATATTTATATGGTACTCACAGAAGGGAAAAATAGTGTTAAAGAAAGAAGATTGTCAGAGTTGTCAGAGATTTTTTTTTTTTTCCCTCTGTATCTCTGGGTGCTGAGGAGGATTTTTTTTTCTCTCAATGGAGTTTGCACAGTTGTCTGGCCGTGTGGATCAGCTTGCCACTGAAGTTCGGAGTATTGCTGCCTATCTTGCAGGGTTGCCTGTTGTGGAACCTAGGATTCCCATGCCAGATTTGTTTTTAGGGGATCGAGCTAAATTTCTGAATTTCAAAAATAACTGTAAGTTGTTTTTTGCCTTGAAATCTAAGTCCTCAGGGAACGCAGCACAGCAGGTTCAAATTGTCATCTCTCTCCTGAGCGGCGATCCTCAGGATTGGGCTTTTTCCCTGACACCTGGGGATCCTGTTTTGAGTAATGTTGATGCATTTTTTCAGGCTCTGGGGTTATTGTACGATGAGCCTAATGTCACTGATCAAGCTGAAAAAGCCTTGTTGGCATTAAATCAGGGGCTTGAGGACGCTAAGTTATACTGTCAGAGATTCCGAGGGTGGGCAGTCCTGACCAAATGGAATGACGATGCTTTGGCAGCCCTTTTTCAGAAGGGTCTGTCAGAGAATGTAAAGGATGTTATGGTGGGATTCCTTGTCCCCTCTGGTCTCAATGATTCTATGTCATTAGCGATTCAAATTGACAGACGTTTGCGTGAGCGTAGAGGTATGCGTGGAACAGTGTTGCCTTGTGAACCAGCTTCTGAACCCATGCAGTGTGATAGAGTGGCTTCTGGTGCACAGCGTCATGAGTTTCGAAAACGCAATGGGTTATGTTTCTACTGTGGTGATGCCTCTCATGCTATTTCAGTCTGCCCTAAGCGAGGAAGACGTTTTGCACGCTCAGTTGTCTTGGGTAGTGTTCAGACTAAATTTTTGTTGACTGTTACCTTGATTTGCTGACTGTCCACATTTTCTGCTCAGGCTTTTGTTGATTCGGGAGCAGCTATTAACCTGATGGATTTTGATTTTGCTAAACGTTGTGGGTTTCCCTTGATACCCCTACGGAAGTCTATTCCCCTACTGGGGATCGATTCTACCCCTTTGGCTGAGAATAAACCTCAGTTCTCTACTCAGGTGATAATGAGGGTTGAACCTGATCATCAGGAGAGTTGCAAATTTTTGGTGCTGTATAATCTGCATGACATTATCGTACTGGGTTTCCCTTGGTTACAGTCTCATAATCCTGTTTTGGATTGGAAATCTGTGTCTGTAACCAGTTGGGGCTGCCAATGTGTTAATGCCAACACTCCTGTTTTTTCTGCCTCCCCCCAGGCTCAGGATGTTCCTGACTTTTTGACTGATTTTTCTGATGTGTTTAGCGAAAGTAAATCTGCATCCTTGCACCCCCCCATAGGAGCTATGACTGCGCTATTGAATTAGTGCCTGGTAGTAAATTCCCTAAAGGTCGCCTTTTTAACTTGTCTGTACCTGAACATGACGCTATGCAGTCTTATATCAAGGAGTCATTGGAGAAGGGTCATATCAGACCATCCTCTTCACCCTTGGGTGCCGGTTTTTTCTTTGTGGCCAAAAAGGATGGTTCGTTAAGGCCGTGTATTGATTATCGTCTTTTGAACAATATCACTGTGAAATATCAATATCCGTTACCCTTGATTTCTGACCTGTTTTCCAGGGTGAAAAGTGCTACTTGGTTTACCAAGCTTGACCTCAGGGGGGCATATAACCTTATTCGCATTAAGCACGGGGATGAATGGAAGACAGCATTTAATACCCCAGAGGGGCATTTTGAGTACCTAGTGATGCCCTTTGGGCTCACTAATGCTCCTTCTGTCTTCCAGTCCTTCATGAATGACATTTTCAGGGATTTTGTGGATAAATTTCTGATTGTTTATTTGGATGATATCTTGATTTTTTCCAATGACTGGGACTCTCATGTGAAACATGTTCGGACTGTGTTCCAGATTTTGAGAGAGAATGCTCTGTATGTGAAGGGATCAAAGTGTCTTTTTGGCGTACAGAGGATCTCATTTCTGGGATTCATTTTGTCCCCATCTGTTATTGAAATGGACCCGGTCAAGGTTCAGGCCATTTGTGATTGGGTCCAACCTACTTCATTAAAGGCTCTTCAGAGATTCTTGGGTTTTGCCAATTTTTATCATAAATTTATTGGTAATTTCTCTGTTATTGTTAAACCATTGACTGATTTGACCAAAAAGGGTTCTGATGTGGTGAATTGGCCTCCTGAAGCAGTCTCTGCATTTCAGGAACTTAAGCAGAGATTCACTTCTGCTCCTGTTCTACGGCAGCCTGATGTTTCTCTGCCATTTCAGGTGGAGGTTGATGCCTCTGAAATTGGGGCAGGTGCCGTTTTGTCCCAAAGAGATCCAGAGACCTCTAAAAGTAACCCTTGTGCCTTTTTCTCTCTAAAATTTTCTCCAACTGAACATAATTATGACGTGGGTAATCAGGAGTTATTGGCCATAAAGTGGGCTTTTGAAGAGTGGAGACATTGGCTGGAGGGAGCCAAACATCAGGTGGTGGTCCTCACGGACCATAAGAATCTGGTTTATCTGGAATCAGCCAAGCGACTTAATCCTAGACAGGCCAGGTGGGCCTTGTTTTTCACACGTTTTAATTTTGTGGTTTCCTTTCTTCCTGGCACTAAGAATGTTAAGGCGGATGCCCTCTCGAGGAGTTTCCTTGCGGACTCTCCTGAGATATCTGATCCTGCTGTTATTTTGAAAGAGGGTGTAGTTCTTTCCGCCATCTCGCCCAATTTGAGACTGGCTCTGGAAGGGTGTCAGGAGGATAAACCTCAGCGCTGCCCTATTGGGAAATTGTTTGTCCCAGACCGGTGGAAAAAGAGTGTGATGTCTGAGATTCATTGTTCCGCGTTGGCCGGTCATCCCGGAATTTTTGGTACCAGAGACTTGGTTAGTCGTTCCTTTTGGTGGCCTACTTTGTCTCGTGACGTAAGGGAATTTGTGCAGTCCTGCGGGACTTGCTCTCGCTCCAAGCCTTGCTCTCGCTCTAGTGGTTTGTTGATGCCATTGCCTGTGCCCAAGAGACCATGGACCCAATCTCTATGGATTTCATTTCCGACCTCCCTGTTTCTCAGAGAATGACATTTATCTGGGTGATTTGTGATAGGTTTTCCAAAATGATACATCTTGTGCCATTACCTAAGTTGCCTTCCTCCTCTGAATTGGTGCCTTTGTTCCTTCAGCACGTGGTTCGGTTACACGGCATTCCTGAGAACATTGTGTCTGACAGAGGAGTCCAGTTTGTTTCCAGATTTTGGAGGACTTTTTGTTCTAAACTTGGTGTTCAATTGTCTTTCTCGTCGGTTTTCATCCTCAGACCAATGGACAAACTGAGAGAACAAACCAGACATTGGAGACTTATCTGAGATGCTTTGTGTCTGCTGATCAGGATGACTGGGTCTCTTTTTTGCCTTTGGCTGAGTTTGCTCTTAATAATAGGGCTAGCTCTGCCACTTTGATGTCTCCATTTTTCTGCAATTTTGGGTTTCACCCTCAATTTTCTTCAGGACAGACGGAGGCTTCTGTCTGTCCAGGTGTTGACTCTGTTGTGGAGCGTATGCAGCAGATTTGGGACCAGGTAGTGGAGAGGTTTCCCTCTCTCAGGAGAGGGCCCAGCGGTTTGCCAACCGGCGTAGGACTGATGGTCCTCGGTTTAAAGTGGGGGACTTGGTCTGGTTGTCCTCAAGAAATATCCCTATGAGAGTTGCATATCCTAAGTTTAAGCCTAGGTTCATTGGACCTTATAAGATCATGGAGATTCTTAATCCTGTTTCCTTTCGTTTACTTCTTCCAGGGACATTTAAGATCCATAACGTGTTCCACAAGTCCTTATTGAAGAGGTTTGTCGAGCCAGTGGTTCCTATGGCTGTGCCTCCTGACCCTGTTTTGGTTGAGGGCAATCTGGAGTATGTGGTTGAGAAAATATTGGATTCTCGTTTTTCTAGACGGAAACTCCAGTATTTGGTTAAGTGGAGAGGTTATGGTCAGGAGGACAATTCTTGGGTGTTTGCTTCGGACATCCATGCTAGGAGACTCATCCGTGCGTATCACAGAGCTCATCCTGACCGACCTGGTTTCTCAAATGAGGGTTCGGTGACCCCTCCTCAAGGGGGGGTACTATTGTGAATGTGCTAGAAATGAATTCTGAGCAGAAGCTCCCTCTGGTGGTTACAAACAGTACTGAACTGTTCAGTGAAGATTGTGAAGATTGGCGATCAGGTGTTACTGACTGGTCTTATATAAGGGAGGTTCCCTCCCATCAGGGTTGCCGGTGATCAATTGTTCTGGTCTCATCTTTGATTCCTGTTCACTTTGAAGCTTGCTGTTTCGTGCCTGCATCTTCTGCTAACAGATAAGACATTTTCTTCTTTTAGTTTTTTGGTGCTTGCTTTTTGCATTTTGTCCTGCACTTCTGTGGGTGTCTGCCGGTCCCCTCCGGGGTCTTGTGCTCCTCTCAGTTAAGTTCAGCCACTGTTGTTTGTTCATTTGCCTTTTCCAGTTTTTTCAGTGGCTGCTGTTTAGTTTTGTTACACCAGAGAACTAATTTAGGTGGTAGAGTTCGTGTGATCTCAGGTGTTTTTGTAATTAGTAGAGTTGGTACTTTTTAGGGTTTTTTGGGATTGCAGTAAGTGTCCTTCCTATCCTTTTCTATCTAGCAAGTTTGGGCCCCAACGTTTGCTCATACTATTTTCTGTCTGTGTCTGTATCTCCTCTTGTCTAACCGCCATTACATGTTTGGGGGCTTTCTATGTTCTTTGGGGATCTGCTCCAGGGCAGATAGTTTTCCTCTTTCTGTCTTTAGGTGTAGTTAGCTTCTCAGGCTGTGACGAGGCGTCTAGGACCAACGTAGGTACGCTCCACGGCTGCCTTTAGTTGTGGTGGTTAGTCAGGGTACTGCAATCCAATAGATTCCAACCTCTCTGGTGCATTTCCTTTTTTGCCTGCTCTCCTCAGCTACCAAATCATAACATCAGGCCATCTGTGATTGGGTTCAACCTACTTCATTAAAGGCTCTTCAGAGATTTTTGGGTTTTGCCAATTTTTATCGTAAATTTATTGGCAATTTCTCCGGTATTGTTAAACCATTGACTGATTTGACCAAAAAGGGTTCCGATGTGGTGAATTGGCCATCTTGAGGCAGTTTCTGCGTTTCAGGAACTTAAGCAGAGATTCACTTCTGCTCCTGTTCTACGGCAGCCTGATGTTTCTCTACTGTTTTAGGTGGAGGTTGATGCCTCTGAGATTGGGGCAGGTGCCATTTTGTCCCAAAGGGATCCAGAGACCTCTAAGAGTAACCCTTGTGCCTTTTTCTCTCGAAAATTTTCTCCAACTGAATGTAATTATGACGTGGGTAATCGGGAGTTATTGGCCATGTAGTGGGCCTTTGAAGAGTGGAGACATTGGCTAGAAGGAGCCAAACATCAGGTGGTGCTCCTCACGGACCATAAGAACCTGGTTTATCTCAAATCAGCCAAGCGACTTAATCCTAGACAGGCCAGGTGGGACTTGTTTTTCACACGTTTTAATTTTGTGGTTTCTTTTCTTCCGGGCACTAAGAATGTTAAGGCGGATGCCCTCTCGAGGAGTTTCTTTGCGGATTCTCCTGAGTTATCTGATCCTGCTGTTATTTTGAAAGAGGGTGTAGTTCTTTCCGCCATCTCGCCCAATTTGAGACTGGCTCTGGAAGGGTGTCAGGAGGATAAACCTGAGCGCTGCCCTATTGGGAAATTGTTTGTCCCAGACCGGTGGAAAAAGAGTGTGATGTCTGAGATTCATTGTTCCGCGTTGGCCGGTCA
The DNA here is from genome assembly GCA_033576555.1 of Oophaga sylvatica. NCBI lineage: Eukaryota > Metazoa > Chordata > Amphibia > Anura > Dendrobatidae > Oophaga > Oophaga sylvatica. Next base: position 7,327 of record JARQOD010011787.1, read on the forward strand.
TCCCGGAATTTTTGGTACCAGAGACTTGGTTAGTCGGTCCTTTTGGTGGCCTACTTTGTCTCGTGACGTAAGGGAATTTGTGCAGTCCTGCGGGACTTGCTCTCGCTCCAAGCCTTGCTCTCGCTCTAGTGGTTTGTTGATGCCATTGCCTGTGCCCAAGAGACCATGGACCCATATCTCTATGGATTTCATTTCCGACCTCCCTGTTTCTCAGAGAATGACATTTATCTGGGTGATTTGTGATAGGTTTTCCAAAATGATACATCTTGTGCCATTACCTAAGTTGCCTTCCTCCTCTGAATTGGTGCCTTTGTTCCTTCAGCACGTGGTTCGGTTACACGGCATTCCTGAGAACATTGTGTCTGACAGAGGAGTCCAGTTTGTTTCCAGATTTTGGAGGACTTTTTGTTCTAAACTTGGTGTTCAATTGTCTTTCTCGTCGGCTTTTCATCCTCAGACCAATGGACAAACTGAGAGAACAAACCAGACATTGGAGACTTATCTGAGATGCTTTGTGTCTGCTGATCAGGATGACTGGGTCTCTTTTTTGCCTTTGGCTGAGTTTGCTCTTAATAATAGGGCTAGCTCTGCCACTTTGATGTCTCCATTTTTCTGCAATTTTGGGTTTCACCCTCAATTTTCTTCAGGACAGACGGAGGCTTCTGTCTGTCCAGGTGTTGACTCTGTTGTTGAGCGTATGCAGCAGATTTGGGACCAGGTAGTGGAGAGGTTGTCCCTCTCTCAGGAGAGGGCCCAGCGGTTTGCCAACCGGCGTAGGACTGATGGTCCTCGGTTTAAAGTGGGGGACTTGGTCTGGTTGTCCTCAAGAAATATCCCTATGAGAGTTGCATATCCTAAGTTTAAGCCTAGGTTCATTGGACCTTATAGATCATGGAGATTCTTAATCCTGTTTCCTTTCGTTTACTTCTTCCAGGGACATTTAAGATCCATAACGTGTTCCACAAGTCCTTATTGAAGAGGTTTGTCGAGCCAGTGGTTCCTATGGCTGTGCCTCCTGACCCTGTTTTGGTTGAGGGCAATCTGGAGTATGTGGTTGAGAAAATATTGGATTCTCGTTTTTCTAGACGGAAACTCCAGTATTTGGTTAAGTGGAGAGGTTATGGTCAGGAGGACAATTCTTGGGTGTTTGCTTCGGACATCCATGCTAGGAGACTCATCCGTGCGTATCACAGAGCTCATCCTGACCAACCTGGTTGCTCAAATGAGGGTTCGGTGACCCCTCCTCAAGGGGGGGTACTATTGTGAATGTGCTAGAAATGAATTCTGAGCAGAAGCTCCCTCTGGTGGTTACAAACAGTACTGAACTGTTCAGTGAAGATTGTGAAGATTGGCGATCAGGTGTTACTGACTGGTCTTATATAAGGGAGGTTCCCTCCCATCAGGGTTGCCGGTGATCAATTGTTCTGGTCTCATCTTTGATTCCTGTTCACTTTGAAGCTTGCTGTTTCGTGCCTGCATCTTCTGCTAACAGATAAGACATTTTCTTCTTTTAGTTTTTTGGTGCTTGCTTTTTGCATTTTGTCCTGCACTTCTGTGGGTGTCTGCCGGGTCCCCTCCGGGGTCTTGTGCTCCTCTCAGTTAAGTTCAGCCACTGTTGTTTGTTCATTTGCCTTTTCCAGTTTTTTCAGTGGCTGCTGTTTAGTTTTGTTACACCAGAGAACTAATTTAGGTGGTAGAGGTCGTGTGATCTCAGGTGTTTTTGTAATTAGTAGAGTTGGTACTTTTTAGGGTTTTTTGGGATTGCTTTAAGTGTCCTTCCTATCCTTTTCTATCTAGCAAGTTTGGGCCCCAACGTTTGCTCATACTATTTTCTGTCTGTGTCTGTATCTCCTCTTGTCTAACCGCCATTACATGTTTGGGGGCTTTCTATGTTCTTTGGGGATCTGCTCCAGGGCAGATAGTTTTCCTCTTTCTGTCTTTAGGTGTAGTTAGCTTCTCAGGCTGTGACGAGGCGTCTAGGACCAACGTAGGTACGCTCCACGGCTGCCTTTAGTTGTGGTGGTTAGTCAGGGTACTGCAATCCAATAGATTCCAACCTCTCTGGTGCATTTCCTTTTTTGCCTGCTCTCCTCAGCTACCAAATCATAACATCAGGCCATCTGTGATTGGGTTCAACCTACTTCATTAAAGGCTCTTCAGAGATTTTTGGGTTTTGCCAATTTTTATCGTAAATTTATTGGTAATTTCTCCGGTATTGTTAAACCATTGACTGATTTGACCAAAAAGGGTTCCGATGTGGTGAATTGGCCATCTTGAGGCAGTTTCTGCGTTTCAGGAACTTAAGCAGAGATTCACTTCTGCTCCTGTTCTACGGCAGCCTGATGTTTCTCTACTGTTTTAGGTGGAGGTTGATGCCTCTGAGATTGGGGCAGGTGCCATTTTGTCCCAAAGGGATCCAGAAACCTCTAAGAGTAACCCTTGTGCCTTTTTCTCTCGAAAATTTTCTCCAACTGAATGTAATTATGACGTGGGTAATCGGGAGTTATTGGCCATGTAGTGGGCCTTTGAAGAGTGGAGACATTGGCTAGAAGGAGCCAAACATCAGGTGGTGCTCCTCACGGACCATAAGAACCTGGTTTATCTCAAATCAGCCAAGCGACTTAATCCTAGACAGGCCAGGTGGGACTTGTTTTTCACACGTTTTAATTTTGTGGTTTCTTTTCTTCCGGGCACTAAGAATGTTAAGGCGGATGCCCTCTCGAGGAGTTTCTTTGCGGATTCTCCTGAGTTATCTGATCCTGCTGTTATTTTGAAAGAGGGTGTAGTTCTTTCCGCCATCTCGCCCAATTTGAGACTGGCCTTGGAAGGGTGTCAGGTGGATAAACCTGAGCGCTGCCCTATTGGGAAATTGTTTGTCCCAGACCAGTGGAAGAAGAGTGTGATGTCTGAGATTCATTGTTCCGCGTTGGCTGGTCATCCCGGGATTTTTGGTACCAGAGGCTTGGTGAGTCGGTCCTTTTGGTGGCCTACTTTGTCTCGTGACGTCAGGGACTTTGTGCAGTCCTGTGGGACTTGCTCTTGTTCCAAGCCTTGCTCTCGCTCTACTGGTTTGTTAATGCCATTACCTGTGCCCCAAGAGGCCATGGACCCATATCTCTATGGATTTTATTTCCGACCTCCCTGTTTCTCAGAGAATGACCGTTATCTGGGTAATCTGTGATACGTTTTCCAAGGTGATACATCTTGTGCCATTACCTAAGTTACCTTCCTCCTCCGAGTTGGTGCCTTTGTTCCTTCAGCACGTGGTTCGGTTACATGGCATTCCAGAGAACATTGTGTCTGACAGAGGAGTCCAGTTTGTTTCCAGATTTTGGAGGACATTTTGTTCTAAACTTGGTGTTCAATTATCTTTCTCCTCTGCGTTTCATCCTCAGACCATTGGACAAACCGAGAGAACAAACCAGACCTTGGAGACTTATTTGAGATGATTTGTGTCTGCTGATCAAGATGACTGGGTCTCTTTTTTGCCTTTGGCTGAGTTTGCTCTTAATAATAGGGCTAGCTCTGCCACGTTGATGTCTCCATTTTTCTGCAATTCTGGGTTTCACCCTTTTCTTTGGGACAGGCGGAGGCTTCTGTCTGTCCGGGTGTTGACTCTGTTGTGGAGCGAGTGCAGCAAATTTGGGACCAGGTAGTGGAGAGGTTGTCTCTCTCTCTCAAGAGAAGGCCCAGCGGTTTGCCAACCGGCATAGGACTGATGGTCCTCGGTTTAAAGTGGGGGACTTGGTTCATTGGACCTTATAAGATCATGGAGATTCTTAATCCGGTTTCCTTCCGTTTGCTTCTTCCAGGGACATTTAAGATCCATAACGTTCTCCACAAGTCCTTATTGAAGAGGTTTGTCGAGCCAGTGGTTCCTATGGCTGCGCCTCCTGACCCTGTTTTGGTTGAGGGCAATCTGGAGTATGTGGTTGAAAAAATATTGGATTCTCGTTTTTCTAGGCGGAAACTCCAGTATTTGGTTAAGTGGAGAGGTTATGGTCAGGAGGACAATTCTTGGGTGTTTGCTTCGGACATCCATGCTAGGAGACTGATCGGTGCCTATCACTGAGCTCATCCTGATCTGCCTGGTTGCACAAGTGAGGGTTCGGTGACCCCTCCTCAAGGGGGGGTACTGTTGTGAATGTGCTAGAGATAGTTTCTGAGCAGAGGCTCCCTCTGGTGGTTACAGACAGTACTGAACCTTCCAGCGAGGAATGGCAATCTGTGATCACTGACAGGACTGATATAAGGGAGGTTCCCTCCCATGATGGTCACCGGTGATCAATTGTTCTTGTCTCAATAGTGGTTCCTGGTTCATTTGGAAGTTTGCTGGAGTCTTGCCTGCGTCTGCTGCTTTCAGATAAGATATTTTTGCTTTTCTTTTTGTGCTTGCTTTTTCATAGTTTTCTGTACTTTTGGAGTTCAGCCGGGTCTCCTCCTGGGGCCTGTGCTCCTCTCAGTTTATCTGTAGCCACTGTTATTTGTTAATTTGCTTTTTCCTGTTTTTTCAGTGGCTGCGGCTTGTTTTTCTTACACCAGAGATCTCATTTAGGTGGAGGAGATTGTGTGATCTCAGGTTTTTTGCAATCAGAAGTGTTAGTATTTTTAGGGGTTTTTTTGGATTGCAGTCAGAATTCTGTCCTGTACTAGACAGATTGGGCCCCAGCGTTTGCTCATTCTATTCTCTGTCTGTGTCCGTGCTTTCTTCTTGTCTAACTGCCATCACATGTTTGGGGGCTTCCTATTTTCTTTGGGGATCTGCTCCGGGGCAGATAGCTTTCATCTTTCTTCCTTTAGGTGTAGTTATCTCTCAGGCTGTGATGAGGCGTCTAGAATCAACGTAGGAACGCTCCACGGCTACCTCTAGTTGTGTGGTTAGTTCAAGTTACTGCAATCCAATAGGTTCCAGCCTCTCTGGTGTATTACCATTTTTGCTATTTCTCCTCAGCTACCTAAACATAACAGAGCGCCGTTTGACTTTTTCAAACCAAAATTGAATTGTGATTGGATGCCATGTTGTGTTTGGAGAGCCCCTTATGCGCCTAAACAGTGGAAACCCCCACAAATGACACCATTTTGGAAACTAGACCCTTTAAGGAACTTATCTAGATGTGTGGTGAGCACTTTGAACCCCCAAGTGCTTCACAGAAGTTTATAACGTAGAGCCGTGAAAATAAAAAATCATTTTTTTCCTCCGCTATTTTTTTATTTTCCCAAGGGTATCAGGAGAAATTGGACCCCAAAAGTTGTTGTGCAATTTTTCCTGAGTACGCTGATACCCCATATGTGGGGTGGAACCACTGTTTAGGCGCATGGGAGAGCTTGGAAGTGAAGGAGCGCCATTTTGTAATGCAGACTTTGATGGAATGTTCTGCGGGCGTCATGTTGTATTTGCAGAGCCCTTGATGTGCCTAAACAGTAGAAACCCCTGCAAGTGACACCATTTTGGAAACTAGACCCCTCAAGGAGCTTATCTAGATGTGTGGTGAGCACTTTGAACCCCCAAGTGCTTCACAGAAATTTATAAACGCAGAGCCGTGAAAATAAAAAATAAATGCCGCGTCCGAGGCTCCGTCACTGAATAACGGCATGTCGCGAACGCATGCCGCTTTATGGCATGCGTCGCGATGTGCCCTCAAATGGGGGTGAATGGCAGCGTTATCAGACTGCGTTACACCGCGTTATACCGTGGTGTAACGCAGTCCATCTAACGGACTGCCATAACGTAGTATGAACCCAGCTTAACCCTAACCCTAATTCCAACCCCAACCCTAATTATAACCCTAAACCTAATGGAAAAATGAAAATAAATAAAATTTTTAACTAAGGGGTGATAAATTGGAGGGTTTATGTACTGTTTTTTTTTATTTTGATCACTGTATAGGTTATCACAGTGATCAAAATGTACTTTTAGAGAATGAATGAATCATTCATTTTTTGAATCTGCCGCATGCGCCCGCCATTTTTTTTTACAGGATGAAGAGGCCGGGAGGATCGGAGGACAGGGGGAGCTGCCGAAGGACAGGGGGACATAGGGGACACCTGGAGGTACCGGGGGGTGGATCGGGGTCACATCAGAGGGGAGAGAAATTACAGGCAGGATCGCGGCTTTGTTTTTTCTTTAGCGATCACCGTTATATGGCGATCGCAAAAGAGTGGGGACTGCGGGGACCCTTATTATGTTCTCTGGGGTCTCAGCTACCCCAGGCAGCCGAGACGACAGAGAAAATTGCCCAACCCCCCGGCACCTCGTGGCGGGCGCACTATGCATGCGCCCGCCATTTTCCCATTGTGGCGGCACCAGGGGACACAGGAGGGCCCTAAGACCACCAGGGGCCACAAAGGGTGGATCGGGGACCCTATTTCTCTCTCCTCTGATGTCCATCACATCAGAGGAGAGAGAAATTAAATGGCACATCAGATTTTTTTTTTTGTTGCGATCGCCGTTATAGGGTTAATAACGGCGATCGCAACACCGGGGTCGGTAAAAATCGACCCGATTCATGTTACCTGGAGAAAATCCGACTGTGGGGGGCGCTATATACTTTTTCCACAGCACCGTTAATTATTGGTGCTGTGGTTTAAGTACCCTTAATGACCGCCGTTAACAGGCGTATCGGCGGTCGTTAATGGGTTAAGACCTGCCTGGGTCAAAACATGTTGGTTTCTATGCCTTTTTTAAAATCATGAGTGTTTCCAAACTGCCTGACCTTTTTTTGTTACCTGTTTTTAATATGAAGAAATAAATATATGTTTTAAGAAACCTTGGATTTCCTGGGATCATTCGTCCAAAAAGGCGCTCGATGTTAACTATTTGATGCATATCAGCCTTCACCAGTGGATCTGTGCAGCCTGAAGGACATATTAACCAGAGGAGGAGGTGAACTGACAATCTCATTTTATATATATGATGAGGAACCATAGCGCTTTTCCAGAGCCTTTGTACCACCATTAACGTGGACTTCCCCTATATTTACATTGACAGATGATGGACTTGAGTGGGGACTTGCTTTTTTGTGGATTGAGGTGAAGCTTTTATTGGGAACATTTTACAATAAATTTTGTATCATTTATATTGTTCTCTACACTGAGCCCTAACATCGGGAATTCCATCTAAATCTCCAAATGATGAGGTTCAGATGAAACTCCAGGCGAATCCATTCACTATAATGAGGCAGCAGAGTTACTGTGGACTCGGTCTGGCCTCTGTTCAGCAATGTCCTTCTTTTCAGAGGTGCACAAAACTGTGGCTGATCGTGGTCTCATGCACGCTTAAAAAGACAGACAACTGGAACATGGGTCAGACAGAATATTTTGTAGGGGGTTCAGTCTGTATCATTTATTTCAGAGATTTACAAAGAAACACCGGTGTAAGTGCTCAGCGTGCACTGAGCCTTACTGCTATCTTTAGGATGCAGAATAAACAAATCAAGGTCAAGAATTATTTATTTTTTATGCCATTCCTCATTCAGTATAAATGATTAGGTGACTTTATTTTTCAGGTCGGTTCGATTACACTGTTCTACAGCCAAATTGGTTCAGAGACAAAAACTGTTGAACTCAACTAATTTTGTGGTTCTAAAAACAAGTACGATGCTTATATTTGCTGATTCGCTCTAATTTTCAAGATCCAGAGGAGTTTGTAATTACTTATTACACATTTCATATAAGCTTACAGAAAAAATGCATCTTTATTATTTCATCATCATTATTGCATTGTAAGTAGCTAGTCTACTACTTAATCTATTTAGTCTATTGAACTTTCAGTATTCGATCATCTTAGCATGACCAATCAAAAAATGCCAACTCCAGTTCGATGACTTAATCCTAATTACAGTTGCAGCACCTACTTTTATAAATGCTCTCTGTGTAAGGTATACAGTTTTAGGATTTCTCAGCATAGTTTCTTAGCATATTTACATTTTTCTATGTATTCTTTTTTCAGAGTTGCCTTGTTATTGTATTAACAAAGAGGATAGCTTTTGCTACATATGCAGAGAAATCACTTTTGCATCACAAAGCTGAAACTTGCCTACCATAATAAGGAATGCTTATAACTTGTTTTTTTTGGTTGCAAAATAGAAGATCAGGACCAAAGTTGGGCTTCATACATATTCTGCAATAGATGTGCATCACATCTTACCCAGTGATTGCATAGGAAGAGGTAATCTATTCCTTTTTGCAGTCCCAATGATCTGGAGAGTGCCAACCGATCACACTAACAATTGCTATTTCTTGCATGATGCCCCTGTCATTAGGAAAGGAGTTTCAAGGAAGAATAAGTGCGCTACGCAATATCCTAAGGGTGAGTTTCCACGGTCAGGAAACGCTGCGTGTTTGGCGCTGTGCGTTGGCGCAGCGCCAAACACGCAGCGTCCAGATGTTACAGCATAGTGGAGGGGATTTCAAGAAATCCCGTCTCCACTATGCGTAACAATACGCAGGTGGCAAACCTGCGTAAACGGACATGCGGCGCGTCTTTTCAGACCGCAGCATGTCCTCGCGTATTGCGGCGACGGTGCGTCGCCGCAACATAATTAACACAGGGCTATGTAGCCCTGCGCTCTTTCCGGAGGTGTTCCGGAGGTGTCCTGAACACCTCGGAAGATCGCGCGTCAGAAAGGGGCGGGCTTAAGGAGCGGATTTCGCTCGAAAAGCGCATGGTTCGGACGTGGCAACCATACCTTATATTCCATCTGCAATACGCCCAGTACCACATACAGAAGAACTGCAAAAGCCCTAGAAACAGTGAGGAAGAAGAGGGCGTTTGGTGTCATGAAGCATCTTCCTCTTACAACCCAGACATTCCTTTCAGCAACCTCAACTGAATCACACCTTATAACAAGAAGTGAACTCACAGTGAACTGAATGATCTTGTTAAAGATGGATCTGCCCAAGAGTAAGGCTGAGATCTTAGGTTCCTAGAGTGGAATCTCCTAGTGGGCGATGTTCGGATATATTTGTTCCGCAACTGTGATAAAGATCTTGTCCAATACTTCTTCATAAAGGGTAATCTTGTGGCATGCAACATCAACAGTTTAATGGAAGCTCTGAAGATAAGTCATCTATATATATAAATTTGAATGTGTGTGTGTGGGTATCATCAACCAATCAAGGAGTATCTTACATTTAACCAGAGCTGTTTAACCCCTCTCTGACATTAGACGTACTATCCCGTCCATAAAACCCGTGCCATTCTGCCCATGGACGGGATAGTACGTCATAGGCGATCAGCTGCGCTCCTGAGGGGAGCGCAGCTAATCGCCGCCGGGTGTCAGCTGATTATCACAGCTGACACCCGTGACTGTGTGTCAGGAGCGGTCACGGACCGCTCCCGGCACATTAACCCCTAGCACACCGCGATCAAACATGATCGCGGTTGTACTGGGGGCACAGGGGAGGATCGCGCAGGGTGGGGGCTCCCTGCGCGCCCCCCTGAGACCCTCAGACCAGCGCGATGTGATCGCGCTGTTCTGAGGGCTTCCTCCCTCCCAGGACCCGGATCCAAGATGGCGCCGGGGTCCTGGAGGGAGGCGGCTTCCTCAGTGCCTGCTGAAAGCAGGCACTGAGAAGCCTGCTGCACTGCCTGAGCGATCGCTGGTGTGACAGTGTGCTGTGCACACTGTCACACCAGCGATTTGATAAAATACAGTGATGTCCCACCCTGGGACAAAGTAAAAAAGTTAAAAAAATAAAAATAAACATGTTATAAAAAAAAATCCAAAATAAAAAAAAAAAATATATTCCCCAATAAATTCATTTCTTCCTGTAAATAAAAAAACCAAAACAATAAAAGTACACATATTTGGTATTGCCGCGTCCGTAACGACCCCCCCTATAAAACTGTCCCACTAGTTAACCCCTTTAGTGAACCCCTTAAAAAAAAACGAAGCAAAAAATCAATGCTTTATCATCATACCGCCGAACAAAAAGTGGAATAACGCGCGATCAAAATGACCGATATAAATAACATGGTACCGCTGAAAACGTCATCTTGTCCCGCAAAAAACGAGCCGCCATACAGCATCATCAGCGAAAAAATAAAAAAGTTATAGCTCGCAGAATAAAGCGATGCAAAAATAATTATTTTTTATATAAAATTGTTTTTGTTCTATAAAAGCGCCAAAACATAAAAAAATGATATAAATGAGGTATCGCCATAATCGTACTGACCCGAAGAATAAAACTGCTTTATCAATTTTACCACACGCGGAACAATAAAAACGCCTCCCCCAAAAGAAATTCATGAATTGCTGATTTTCGTTCATTCTAACCTCCCAAAAATCGAAATAAAAAGCGATCAAAAAATGTCACCTGTTCAAAAGTGGTACAAATAAAAACGTCAACTCGTACCGCAAAAAATAAGACCTCACATTACTCTGTGGGCCAAAATATGCAAAAATTATAGCTCTCAAAATGTGGCGATGCAAAAAACTATTTTTGCAATAAAAAGCGTCTTTTAGCGTGACAGCTGCCAATCATAAAAACCCGCTATAAATAGTAAATCAAACCCCCCTTTATCACCCCTTAGTTAGGGAAAAAATAATAAAATTAAAAAAATGTATTTATTTCCATTTTCCCATTAGGGTTAGGTTTAGGGTTGCGGCTAAAGTTAGGGTTAGGGTTGGCGCTAAAGTTAGGATTAGGGTTAGGGTTGGGATTAGGGGTGTGTTAGGGTTAGGTTTGTGGTTAGGGTTGGGACTAGGGTTAGGGGTGTGTTGGGGTTAGGGTTGGAGTTAGAATTGGGGGGTTTCCGCTGTTTAGGCACATCAGGGGCTCTCCAAATGTGACATGGTGTCTGATCTCAATTCCAGCCAATTCTGCGTTGAAAAAGTCAAACGGTGCTCCTTCACTTCTGAGCTCTGCCATGCGTCCAAACAGTAGTTTATCCCCACATATGGGGTATCAGCGTACTCTGGACCCCAAGAGTTATTGTGCAATTTGTCCTATTTCTTCTGTTACCCTTGGGAAAATAAAAAACTGGGGGCAAAAATATCATTTTTGTACAAAAAAAATTATTATTTTGTTTTTACGGCTGTACATTATAAACTTCTGTGAAGCAGAATCAGGGGCTCTCCAAATGCGACATGGCGCACCCAGACCATTCCATCAAAGTCTGCAATCCAAAACGTCACTACTTCCCTTCCGAGCCCTGACGTGCGCCCATACAGTAGTTTTCTCCCACATATTGGGTATCAGCGTACTCAGACAAATTGGACAACAACTTTTGGGGTCCAATTTCTCCTGTTACCCTTGTGAAAATAAAATATTGGGGCGAAAAAAATCATTTTTGTAAAAAAAAAAGATTTTTTATTTTTACGGCTGTGCGTTATAAACTTCTGTGAAGCACTTTGGGGTTCAAAGTGCTCACCACACATCTAGATAAGTTCCTTGTGGGGTCTATTTGCCAAAATGGGGTCACTTGTGGGGGGTTTCCACTGTTTAGGTGCATCAGAGGCTCTCCAAATGTGACATGACGCCTCCAGACCATTCCATCAAAGTCTGCAATCCAAAACGTCACTACTTCCCTTCCGAGCCCCGACGTGTGCCCATACAGTAGTTTTCGCCCACATATTGGGTATCAGTGTACTCAGGACAAATTGGACAACAACTTTCGGGTTCCAATTTCTTCTGTTACCCTTGTGAAAATAAAATTTTGGGGGCGAAAAAATCATTTTTGTAAAAAAAAAAAAAGATTTTTTATTTTACGGCTGTACGTTATAAACTTTAGTGAAACACCTGGGGGTTCAAAGTTCTCACCACACATCTAGATAAGTTCCTTGAGGGGTCTAGTTTCCAAAATGGTGTCATTTATGGGGGTTTCCACTGTTTAGGCAGATCAGGAGCTCTCCAAACACGACATGGCGTCCAGCCAATTCTGCATTGAAAAAGTCAGACTGCGCTCCTTCCCTTCCAAACTCTGCCATGCACCCAAACAGTGGTTTACCCCCACATATGGGGTATCAGCGCACTCAGGACAAATTGCAAATAACTTTTGGAGTCTTGTTACCCTTGTAAAAATAAAAATTGGGGTGAAAAGATCATTTTTGTGGAAAAAATATGATTTTTTAATTTTACGGCTCTACGTTATAAACTTGTGTGAAGCACTTGGGGGTTCAAATTGCTCATCAAAAATCTAGATAAGTTCCTTAGGGGGTCTAGTTTCCCAAATGGGGTCATTTGTGGGGGGTTTCCACTGTTTAGGCACATCAGGGGCTCTCCAAATGCAACATGGCATCCAAACTCAATTCCAGCCAATTTTGGTTGGAAAAAGTCAAATGGTGCTCCTTCCATTCCGAGCTCTGCCGTGCGCCCAAACAGTGGTTCCCCCCCACATATGGGGTATCAGCGTACTCAGGACAAATTGTACAACACCTTATGTGGTCCAATTTCTCCTGTTACCCTTGGGAAAATAAAAAATTAGTGACTAAAAGATAATTTTTGTGGGAAAAAAATAGGATTTTTTATTTTCATGCCCGGGCATTATAAACTTGTGTGAAGCACTTGGGGGTTCAAAGTGCTCACCAAAGATCTAGATAAGTTCCTTAGGGGGTCTAGTTTCCAAAATGGGGTCACTTGTGGGGGGTTTCCACTGTTTAGGCTCATCTGGGGCACTGCAAACGGAACATGACCCCCATTAACGTCTGCATTCCAAAACGTTACTACTTCCTTTCCAAGCCCTGCCGTGTGCCCAAACAGTTTCCCCCCCCACATATGGGGTATCAGCGTATTCAGGACAAATTGGACAACAACTTTTGGGGTCCAATTTCCTTGGGAAAATTCAAAAATTTGGGACTAAAAAATCATTTTTGTGGAAAATTGATTTTTTTTTTTCACACCCAGGCTTTATAAACTTTTGTGAAACACTTGAGGGTTCAAAGTGCTCATAACAGATCTAGATAAGTACCTTAGGGGGTATAGTTTCCAAAATGGTGTCACTTGTGGGGGGTTTCCACTGTTTAGGCGCATCAGGGGCTCTCCAAACGCTACATGGCATCCAATCTAAATTCCAGCCAATTTTAGTTTGAAAAAGTCAAACGGCGCTCCTTCCCTTACGAGCTCTGCAGTGTGCCCAAACAGTGGTTTTCCCCCACATATGGGGTATTGGCTACTCAGGAGAAATTGCATAACAACCTTATCTGTCCATTTTCTCCTTTTACCCTTGTGAAAATAAAAAAAAAGTTTGTAAAAGATAATTTTTGTGGCTAAAAAGTAAAATATTCATTTTTTCCTTCCACGTTGCTTTAGTTACTGTGAAGCACCTGAAGGGTTAATAAACTTCTTGAATGTGGTTTTGAGTACCTTGAGGGGTGCAGTTTTTAGAATGGTGTCACTTTTGGGTATTTTCTGCCATATAGACCCCTCAAAGTGACTTCAAATGTGAGGTGGTCCCTAAAAAAAATGGCTTTGTAAATTTTGCTGTAAAAATGAGAAATCGCTGGTCAACTTTTAACCCTTATAACTTCCTAACAAAAAAAAATGTTGGTTCCAAAATTGTGCTGATGTAAAGTAGACATGTGGGAAATGTTATTTCTTAACTATTTTGTGTGATATATTTCTCTGTTTTTAGGGAATAAAAATTCAAAGTTTGAAAATTGCAAAATTTTAAAAATTTTCGCCATATTTGCGTTTTTTCAAAAATAAACGCAAGTTATATCGAAGAAATTTTACCACTAACATGAAGTACAATATGTCACAAGAAAACAATCTCAGAATCGCGAAGATCCGTTGAAGCGTTCCAGAGTTATAACCTCATAAAGAGACAGTGGTCAGAATTGTAAAAATTGGCCCGGTCATTAACGTGCAAACCACCCTTGGGGGTGAAGGGGTTAAAAGAAGCTGAGCTGTAATTGGTTGCTATGAGCAACAGTTTTTCTTGCAATCAATCCCTAAGCATCTTTCATTTCACCAGAGCTGTTTAATAGAAGCTGAGCTGTGATTGGTTGCTATGAACAACAATTTTCTCACTCCATGACAACACTTCAGCTGACACTGACCGGGTGGGAGAAATCGCATCCCAGGGAACATAAGCTCCAGCCATTGTCTGCCCCCCAGACAGAAGCAGAGCGCACATGACAGAAATTAATCACCCGCTCCATGCCCATATCCCTACCACACATCCTCCATCCCATAGGCACATCTTCCCTCTTAAAGGGATCTCCGATATGGAAGTCAGGGCAAATCACTCCTGCACTTTGGTTTTTACCCCAAGTCTCTCTTAAAGGGATTCCCGGTATGGAAGTGAGGGCAAATCCACTCTGCGCTTTGGTACTGACCCCAGGCCTCTCTTAAAGGGATCTCCGGTATGGAAGTTAGGGCAAATCCACTAAGCGCTCTGGTTCTGACCCCAGGCCTCTCTTAAAGAGATCATTGGTATGGAAGTCAGGGCAAATCCATCTAGCGCTTTGGTTCTGATGCCAGGCCTCTCTTAAAAAGATCCCGGTATGGAAGTTAGGGCCATTCCACTCAGCGCTCTGATTCTGACCCCAGGCTCTCTTAAAGGGATCCCCGGTATGGAAGTCAGAGCAATTGCCTTCAAATGCTCTGGTACTGACCCCAGGCCTCTATTAAAGGGATCATTGGTATGGAAGGGAGGGCAAATCCACTCTGCGCTTTGGTACTGACCCCAGGCTTCTCTTAAAGGGATCTCCAGTATGGAAGTTAGGGTAAATCCCTCAGCGCTCTGATTTTCACCCCAGGCTTCTATTAAAGGGATCATTGGTATGGAAGTCAGGACAAATCC
>JARQOD010011788.1:0-22070 GCA_033576555.1 Oophaga sylvatica
ATACCAGCTCCCTGATGCAGGGAGCTGGTAACCAAGGTACACAGCGGGTTTCCAGGCACCGCGCAGCGCCTGGAAACCGCTGTGTACCTTGGTTACCAGCTCCCTGCATCAGGGCGCTGGTATCCAACGTACACTGCGGGTAACTAAGCGATGTTACCCGCAGTGTCGCTGTCCCAGATCGCTGCCTGAGCTGCCTGTTTGGCAGCTCAGCAGCGATCATGTAGCGATACACCAGCGATTCTGACAAGTGCATATCGTTGTCGGGATCGCTGGTGTATCGCTTTGTGAGACCCAGGCTTTAGTGTGGCATACCCTTTACATGTGTCAAGGATCTATTGTTTGGGAGAAAGATTCTCCAGGCGGTTGTCCCTCCCTAATACATTAGTCTTTGGTATTCCTCCTGTGTGCTGTCATGGGGAGTTATTAGAGAAAATAGAATTAGACTTACCAGTAATTCGATTTCTAATAACCTACCAACGACAGCATAGGTAATTCCCTCCCCTCTACTCAATTATTGGATCTAGTAGTAATAAATATAGTTAAGCATTCATACTATTCTGGTCCTTTATAATAACACTGGGGAATGGAGGGGCTATTTGACCTCTTTGTATTTCCTGTCCCTATTAGGATGAGATGACCTCCTCCTGTGTGCTGTCGTGGTAGGTTATTAGAAACCGAATTGTCGGTAAGTCTAATTCTATTTTTTTTAAAGTTGCAGTTTAGTGAATCAACTGATTGCTGTCCACATTGATGAACATAAAAAAAAACAGGCGTACACATAGAAAATAGACTTTAGGAAATGTGGAAATTTAAAGAAGAATAAGAAAAAAATAAAACTTTGGACAATCCCATAAAAACAGGACTTTTTTTAATCAACCGTGGTTTATGCAAATTTGTATCAGGAGTGGGATTTTTGGCACATTGGAAGCATTTTTAGTTTAAACATGGATGAAACTTAAAACTTTCCTTAATTTCAGGTTCAAAACTTGGTATTATGAGCATTAACATAATAGGCAAAATATAAAATTCAGGTGACTTGTATTCAACAGAATCCTTCAGTTGTCATAATTCGGCATTTTTCACGTTTCACATGTTTAAAATTACATTAACAATAAAATAAATTTTTACTTTTTTTTCCTGTATGTACCAGTGTTTTATTTTACTTTTACAAATAACACATTGAAAACCTCATGAAATCCAGTAATGCGATTGAGGGAATTGCATACATACGCATTACAAGCTTAATTAAAACCCATACGAGTCAATATTATCTAGAAAAGAAACAGCACAGGAGACAATTTTTACAAAAAAAATATAGCCTTTAATTTGCTCTTAGTACATAGCGAACTTCACAAAGAGTTGCCTCTCTTCTTTATTTGTAAGAATGTTGCTTTACCTTCTACTTTCCATATGATATCATAGATAGTGGGGATAGCTGCTTCTTCGGAGGATCCCACCATTACTTCCACCACTGTGGGAACTAATAGAAATATTAAACGCACCTGTATTTGCATGGCTGATCAGTATCACACAGTAACCTTGCTTTGCCCTCTTACTTGCCATGATGTGTAATGGAGGGGGCATCCAGTAAACAGCAACATGTTTCAGAAAACTGATAAAGAGGCAAATAGAAGGGTGATAAATCAAAGCAGTGAGTGCGTCATTAGTTGCTTACATTCAACAATCGATAAAGCATATTTGCCCAATTTTTTTTGTACGCTGCTTTTTTAGATTGCCATAGAGCTAAGGCTACGTTCCCATAATGAGCTTTTGGTGCATTTCTGATGTTGCAGAATTTCTGCACCCCTTTATTTAAATTATTTTACTTCCGTTTTGGTATGCGTTTTTTTACGTGTTTTTATCTCTGCGTCTTTTGTGTCTTTTTGGTGTGTCATGCTTTAAATAAAGTTGCTTTGTTTTTGATATTCCTGCTTTTTTACTTTGACAAAATTTATTGCTATACTTAGATGCGGATTGCATGTGTTTTTGATGCATTCTGCTACGGAAACAGACTAAAAACGTATGTGCGTTTTTATCTGAGGAATTTCCGCACCTAAGTCTAAGAGAAAATTCTGCACAGAAAAACTGAGCATATCCATAAGAGAAATTGACATGCTGTGGGGTTGACACAGCGTTAAAACGAAGCAAATTGGGCATAAGATTTCTATAAATCCCTTCCACTCTGCTAGAACTGTAAGACGCTGCATTTTGATACATCAAAAACATGCAGCGTCAAAAACGTACCAGAAGCTCATCGTGGCCGCCTAGGATACGCGCAGCAGGGGGACTCCGACCCCTACAGAAGGTTCCTGTGGAGGGGAGGAGTCTGGAGCCAAGCGGGCAGAGCAGCCGTGGTGGCTCCGCCCATGGGTGGGGTCCGGGAGAGGGGGACAGCGTGTGGGGAGGAGAGACGCCATTGCTGAGCGAGTTGCCTTCCCTCATGCGGAGGAGCAGAGTGTCCTTCCGGGGAGGCATCGGGCGGCGGGGCTGCGTGCGATCCCTGTCGCTGTTGAGGGGGGTGCTCGGCCCGGAGGCAAGTGCAGTGCAGAGGCCGTGGGGAGAGCCCTGAAGTGGATGGCTTCCCTTTCCAGAGGACTGGCTCCCATTCGGCCGGCCGGTGGAGGGGGTGGTGGGGGCGACGGAGCAGGGGGCAGTGGGAGTTCCGAGCAGCAGCAGCAGGGGGGCGGATGGGAGCTCTGGCGTGTTGGAGCGAGGGACAGTTGGAGAAGGTCCTCCGCTGCGGCCACGAGAACTAGGAGCCATTGCCGCAGCGGAGGACCTTCTTGGGAGGATGGCCTAATGGAGAGGGTCCGACATCCGCCCCCAGCCCTGGGCCTCCCTACCCTTAGCTATCTGGGTGAACCTCGGGTTCCCCTAGTGGAAGAGGCTCTGTGGGTGGCAGGAGTATTTAGGAGAAGAAATGGGGGGAACGCTGAATTTTAGAGACGCTGCGGCGCCCTAGGGGAAGAACCATGTATGGTCGGATGACACACGGCTTTCTAAGATATTTTAACCATACCAAAGGATATGGGTTCATCCAGGAAGTCGACACCGGTGACAAAATTTATGTGAACGCTGGGTCCATCGCACATGAGGGACCTTTGCAAGAGTGGGACCGGGTGACCTTCATAAGAGAAGAGAGGCCCGGGGACCATATGCTGTGGCGGTCACAGTGGTCTCCAGTATCGAGGAAAGGCAGGCGCGGGAGGCACAGTATGTTCGGCGGCAGCCTGTAATGGTCGCAGCTCCTGCAACGAGTCAGAGGGCAGAGGCGCCCTTAAGAGTAGCGGAGGCCACAGTTGGGTCACAAGAGCTGGAGATTCCAGGCTCCCTGAGCCAACCGCTGGTTGAAGGAAGGAGTCGGAAAAACAGTTGGGAGTCTTCCTCCAGCCGGTCCTCAGGCCATACATTAATCATTGTACAGAGCCAGAATACGGCCCATTACTCTGGTCGCAAGGACGGTGCAGAGTAGAGGCGATAACTTTAACTGGATATGTTGGCTAGTTGCACTAAATGGAAAAAACTGAGACTGTTCTGCATCTCCTGAAGGGCAAGGAGCCCTGAGTGGTACCAGGACCAGATGTTGTTACTGACCATCACAGTTGCAGTTGAATGACTTTGTTTTTCCCCCTCCTCCAAGTTTCTTTGCGCACATTTGCGCATGCCCTGCTGGATTACGGGACTAAAACCCCAAAAAGGTTAATCACCTTTGGTAACAAGAATGGACTGTGTGCAGCTGCTCTAAGTCCTGTGGTGCTGTTTTAACTCTGAACTGTTGTCATTTTAACCCTGAACTGCCCCCTGGGAGTATAAAAGCAGCGCACTTGTTTTAAAGGGACCATACTCTGTTAAAGGTGGAAGGGGGAAACCTGAAAAGGAGGACCAATCAGTGAGCTGGGTCAGGACTATATGGACTGTAGTAGCGGTGGTGAGTTGGCCACTGAGCCATTGTGTTCATTTACAATGACTTCCTGTGTTTGGACACCCAGAGCAGGAAAGGACTGGCCTGGAATGTTGCAAGTAAGCATAATGTGTGCACAGGTACCAGGAGCAAAGGGACCGGGGTCAGTCAGACCCGTGTTTAAGGAAAAAGGAACTTGGACTCTATGTACCAGGGTTTCAACTGAGTGGAACCAGGGTCACAGTTTGTCACGTTACTGGCGATACAGGACTGGAAGTCAGTGGCCGGAGCAGAAGTGTGCAGATGAGCGGACCAAGGAAGGACTTCTGGAAGTGCCGTATATGACGGTGGTTCACTATGTCGGCAGATGCCGGAGCCCGCCCGAGCACGGGCCGGCCGAGATCACACACAAGCACCAAGTCCGTTTAGATGAATAGAGTTGGAGGTAGTAACAGCAGGGTTTCCACAAGAGACAGGAAGATGCCAGCAGAACACCTTCCAGATCAGGAGCTCAGATAATGCTTCACTCAGTTAGACTGAGCACCACAATATACTCAGCAACAGGAAGCTGCACTGGCCAGGTATATATAGCAGGTCCAATCAGACTTAATCAGGGCGAGAACAATCAGCAGGGCAGGTGATGATCTCTATCCCAGACGAAGTTCATATGGTTTCAGGCTGAAGTTATCCAAGTTCCGAAATAGCTCCACAGCAAGGGAACAGACCAGCAAGCCATGGCTCACAGGTTCAAATCCTAACAATACTCCCCTCTTAACGGCGGCCTCTGGACGCAACTTGCCCAGGTTTTGCAGGATACCGCTGGTGAAATTGTCTAATCAAACGAGGAGCATTGACGTTGCTTACTGGTTCCCATGAATTTTCCTCCGTGTCGTAGCCCTGCCATTTGATTAAATATTGCAACCGATTTCTGTGTATTCGGGAATCCAAGATCTTTTCCACCACAAACTGCTCCTGTCCGTCCACTTCAATTGCATCGGGAGGCGGAGGGGATCGTTCTGGAAATGGATTGGCTGTGGCGGCTTTCAACAACGACACATGAAAAACAGGATGAATCTTCATTGATGTTGGTAGCTGTAGACGTACGGCCAATGGACTCACAATCTTACTGATTTTGTATGGTCCCACAAATTTTTGTCCTAATTTAGGAGAAGGAATCTTCAATTTCAAATTCTTAGTGGACAACCACACTCGATCTCCAATCCTAAACGTGGGAGTGGGTCTCCGATACCTGTCGGACGCTTTTTTATATTTCTCCTGAGCTTCCTTTAGAGTGTCTTTCAGAACATTCAGATTTTGCTGTAGCAGAGAGATTCTTTCTGTGACTGCTGGTATTAATGGTGCCACAGGATTTTTGGGAAGGATGTTTGGGTGATATCCCAGATTTGCAAAAAATGGCGTCTGTTTCGTAGAGGCATTCTGTGAATTATTATATGAAAATTCCGCAAATGGCAGCAGATCCACCCAGTCGTCTTGCAGATGGCAAATATAACAACGAAGATACTGCTCCAGCGTCTGATTTGTACGTTCTGTCTGGCCGTTAGACTGCGGATGGTAAGCGGTTGACAATCGTACTTTGATGTCTAGTGCTGAGCATAAACTGGCCAAAATTTAGATGTAAATTGCACACCTCGATCTGAAACGACTTCATCCGGCACTCCGTGGAGGCGAAAAACATTGCAAATTAATCAGATCAGCTGTATCTTTTGCTGAAGATAGACCTGAACACGGGATGAAAATGTGCTGCTTTTGTAAGTCGATCCACTACTACCAGAATGGATGTCTTTCCCTTGGACTCTGGTAGATCTACAATAAAGTCCATTGAAATTGATCCCCACGGTCGTGTTGGGATGGCGAGAGGCTGCAATAGTCCCATAGGGGATGCACGTGGAGTCTTATATCTGGCACAGATGTCACAGGAATTAACGTACTTCTTCACGTCTTCTTGAAAGTTCGGCCACCAAAAGAAACGTGACAAAAACTCCTGCGTTTTCTGTGTCCCTTTGTGTCCTGCAATTTTAGAATCGTGCACTAGTTGTAGGACTCTTAACCGAGCTGCTTCTGGTACATATAGTCGTCGACCATCAGTCCATACTTGACTTTTAAAAAGCAGATGCACGTCCCCTGATGGATGTGATAGAAACGAGTCTGTTTCGTATGCTGCTTTCAAGTCTTCCAGCAAATCTCCATCATGTATTACTCCCAAGATCTTAGTATCTGCCACAATGGGTTTGGGTGTTGTTACAAGATTAGCTTCGCTTGAAAACATTCGGGATAATGCGTCTGCTTTCTTGTTACGGGAGCCTGGTCGATAAGAAATTATGAAATTGAATTGATTCAAAAACAGACTCCAACGAGTCTGCCGAGGAGAGAGGCATTTTGCAGACCTGATAAACTCTAGATTGCGATGATCGGTCAACACCAAAATTTGTTGTGCAGCCCCTTGAAGATGATGTCTCCACTCTTTGAATGCTGATATGATGGCGAGCAATTCTTTATTTCCCACGTCATAGTTCTTCTCGGCTACAGACATACGTTGTGAGAAAAATGCACATGGATGCAGCAACTTCTTTTCCCCTGTCCTCTGAGAAAGGATAGCGCCGACCGCACAGTCTGAAGCATCCACCTCGATGATAAAAGCCAATTCAGGGTCAGGATGGCGTAATATGGGAGCCGTTGTGAATTTCCTTTTTAAACGAGAGAACGCTTCTTGCGCTTGGGGTGTCCAGATGAATTTTGCTCCTTTTTTTGTTAATTGCGTGATGGGTAGCACGATTTCTGAAAAATTCTTAATAAAGCATCTGTAAAAGTTGGCGAACCCTACAAAACGCTGAACTTCTTTCACATTTTTAGGGATAGGCCACTCGGTGATAGCTTGCGTTTTCTTAGCATCCATCCGTAATCCTTGAGGAGAAATGACGTATCCCAAGAACTGAATCTCTTCTCGATGGAATTCACATTTTTCTAATTTGATATATAACGAATTCTCCCTTAACCGTTGTAGCACTTGTCTTACGTGCGTCCCGAGTCTCAATCAGAGGATTAGCCCAAGCGATCGCTTTGTGGGTTAACAGCATAATGATGCATAGCACCTTTGACCTATCAGTCGGAAACTGATTAGCATGTGTATCGAAGAACAGGTAACATTGATTCAAAAATCCATGACATTTATCTCGATCACCGCCAAAACGAAAAGGTGGTAGCTTGGGGGGCGTGGCAGACGCTGAGGCGGAAGCTTGTCCTTCTTGCTGGGTAATTCGAGCAGTCAACACTTGTACTGCATTCTGCAGATCTTGGATAGCTTGTTGGTGGTTCTGGACATTATGATCGCTTTGTGCAATAAATGCGTCCATCCGTGCTTTTCCATTCACCTGTTCGGTGTGCAAACTGGACATTGCACCCTGCAGTTTTCTGACACGTGTTTCCAAAGTTTCTGCTCCAGCGGCCTCCATTTTTGAGAGGCTGAGTATTCTGTCACGTTACTGGCGATACAGGACTGGAAGTCAGTGGCCGGAGCAGAAGTGTGCAGATGAGCGGACCAAGGAAGGACTTCTGGAAGTGCCGTATATGACGGTGGTTCACTATGTCGGCAGATGCCGGAGCCCGCCCGAGCACGGGCCGGCCGAGATCACACACAAGCACCAAGTCCGTTTAGATGAATAGAGTTGGAGGTAGTAACAGCAGGGTTTCCACAAGAGACAGGAAGATGCCAGCAGAACACCTTCCAGATCAGGAGCTCAGATAATGCTTCACTCAGTTAGACTGAGCACCACAATATACTCAGCAACAGGAAGCTGCACTGGCCAGGTATATATAGCAGGTCCAATCAGACTTAATCAGGGCGAGAACAATCAGCAGGGCAGGTGATGATCTCTATCCCAGACGAAGTTCATATGGTTTCAGGCTAAAGTTATCCAAGTTCCGAAATAGCTCCACAGCAAGGGAACAGACCAGCAAGCCATGGCTCACAGGTTCAAATCCTAACACAGTTGACCAACGGGAAGTGCATTAACTGTATTAATGTGCAAAAATTTTTTAAATATGAAAAACTTGGTGTTTTTACAGGTGCCGTTAACCCCTCTCTGACATTAGACGTACTATCCCGTCCATAAAACCCGTGCCATTCTGCCCATGGACGGGATAGTACGTCATAGGCGATCAGCTGCGCTCCTGAGGGGAGCGCAGCTAATCGCCGCCGGGTGTCAGCTGATTATCACAGCTGACACCCGTGACTGTGTGTCAGGAGCGGTCACGGACCGCTCCCGGCACATTAACCCCCAGCACACCGCGATCAAACATGATCGCGGTGTACTGGGGGCACAGGGGAGGATCGCGCAGGGTGGGGGCTCCCTGCGCGCCCCCCTGAGACCCTCAGACCAGCGCGATGTGATCGCGCTGTTCTGAGGGCTTCCTCCCTCCCAGGACCCGGATCCAAGATGGCGCCGGGGTCCTGGAGGGAGGCGGCTTCCTCAGTGCCTGCTGAGAGCAGGCACTGAGAAGCCTGCTGCACTGCCTGAGCGATCGCTGGTGTGACAGTGTGCTGTGCACACTGTCACACCAGCGATTTGCTAAAATACAGTGATGTCCCACCCTGGGACAAAGTAAAAAAGTTAAAAAAATAAAAATAAACATGTTATAAAAAAAAATCCAAAATAAATAATAAAAAAAAAAAATATTCCCCAATAAATTCATTTCTTCCTGTAAATAAAAAAACCAAAACAATAAAAGTACACATATTTGGTATCGCCGCGTCCGTAACGACCCCCCCTATAAAACTGTCCCACTAGTTAACCCCTTTAGTGAACCCTTAAAAAAAAAAAAAAAAAAACGAAGCAAAAAATCAATGCTTTATCATCATACTGCCGAACAAAAAGTGGAATAACGCGCGATCAAAAAGACCGATATAAATAAACATGGTACCGCTGAAAACGTCATCTTGTCCCGCAAAAAACGAGCCACCATACAGCATCATCAGCGAAAAAATAAAAAAGTTATAGCTCGCAGAATAAAGCGATGCAAAAATAATTATTTTTTATATAAAATTGTTTTTATTCTATAAAAGCGCCAAAACATGAAAAAAATGATATAAATGAGGTATCGCCATAATCGTACTGACCCGAAGAATAAAACTGCTTTATCAATTTTACCACACGTGGAACAATAAAAACGCCTCCCCCAAAAGAAATTCATGAATTGCTGATTTTTGTTCATTCTAACCTCCCAAAAATCGAAATAAAAAGCGATCAAAAAATGTCACCTGCTCAAAAATGGTACAAATAAAAACGTCAACTCGTACCGCAAAAAATAAGACCTCACATGACTCTGTGGGCCAAAATATGCAAAAATTATAGCTCTCAAAATGTGGCGATGCAAAAAACTATTTTTGCAATAAAAAGCATCTTTTAGCGTGACAGCTGCCAATCATAAAAACCCGCTATAAATAGTAAATAAAACCCCCCTTTATCACCCCCTTAGTTAGGGAAAAATAATAAAATTAAAAAAATGTATTTATTTCCATTTTCCCATTAGGGTTAGGGTTAGGGTTGCGGCTAAAGTTAGGGTTAGGGTTGGCACTAAAGTTAGGATTAGGGTTAGGGTTGGGATTAGGGGTGTGTTAGGGTTAGGTTTGTGGTTAGGGTTGGGACTAGGGTTAGGGGTGTGTTGGGGTTAGGGTTGGAGTTAGAATTGGGGGGTTTCCGCTGTTTAGGCACATCAGGGGCTCTCCAAATGTGACATGGCGTCTGATCTCAATTCCAGCCAATTCTGCGTTGAAAAAGTCAAACGGTGCTCCTTCACTTCTGAGCTCTGCCATGCGTCCAAACAGTAGTTTATCCCCACATATGGGGTATCAGCGTACTCTGGACCCCAAGAGTTATTGTGCAATTTGTCCTATTTCTTCTGTTACCCTTGGGAAAATAAAAAACTGGGGGCGAAAATATTTTTGTACAAAAAAAAATATTTTTTTGTTTTTACGTCTGTACATTATAAACTTCTGTGAAGCACTTGGGGCTTCATAGCGCTCACCACACACCTAGATAAGTACCTTGTGGGGTCTATTTTCAAAAATGGGGTCACTTGTTGGGGATTTCCACTGTTTAGGCGCATCAGGGGCTCTCCAAATGCGACATGACGCCCCAGACCATTCCATCAAAGTCTGCAATCCAAAACGTCACTTCTTCCCTTCCGAGCCCCAACGTGTACCCATACAGTAGTTTTCTCCCACATATTGGGTATCAGCGTACTCAGGACAAATTGGGCAACAACTTTTGGGGTCCAATTTCTCCTGTTACCCTTGTAAAAATAAAATATTGGGGCGAAAAAATCATTTTTGCAAAAAAAAAAAAAGATTTTTTATTTTTACGGCTGTGCGTTATAAACTTCTGTGAAGCACTTCGGGGTTCAAAGTGCTCACCACACATCTAGATAAGTTCCTTGTGGGGTCTATTTTCCAAAATGGGGTCACTTGTGGGGGGTTTCCACTGTTTAGGCGCATCAGGGGCTCTCCAAATGCGACATGACGCACCCAGACCATTCCATCAAAGTCTGCAATCCAAAACGTCACTACTTCCCTTCCGAGCCCTGACGTGCGCCCATACAGTAGTTTTCTCCCACATATTGGGTATCAGCGTACTCAGGACAAATTGGACAACAACTTTTGGGGTCCAATTTCTCCTGTTACCCTTGTGAAAATAAAATATTGGGGGCGAAAAAATCATTTTTGTAAAAAAAAAAGATTTTTTATTTTTACGGCTGTGCGTTATAAACTTCTGTGAAGCACTTCGGGGTTCAAAGTGCTCACCACACATCTAGATAAGTTCCTTGTGGGGTCTATTTGCCAAAATGGGGTCACATGTGGGGGGTTTCCACTGTTTAGGTGCATCGGGGGCTCTCCAAATGTGACATGACGCCCCCAGACCATTCCATCAAAGTCTGCAATCCAAAACGTCACTACTTCCCTTCCGAGCCCCGACGTGTGCCCATACAGTAGTTTTCGCCCACATATTGGGTATCAGTGTACTCAGGACAAATTGGACAACAACTTTTGGGTTCCAATTTCTTCTGTTACCCTTGTGAAAATAAAATATTGGGGGCGAAAAAATCATTTTTGTAAAAAAAAAAAAAGATTTTTTTATTTTACGGCTGTACGTTATAAACTTTAGTGAAACACCTGGGGTTCAAAGTTCTCACCACACATCTAGATAAGTTCCTTGAGGGGTCTAGTTTCCAAAATGGTGTCATTTATGGGGGTTTCCACTGTTTAGGCAGATCAGGAGCTCTCCAAACACGACATGGCGTCCAGCCAATTCTGCGTTGAAAAAGTCAGACGGCGCTCCTTCCCTTCCAAACTCTGCCATGCACCCAAACAGTGGTTTACCCCCACATATGGGGTATCAGCGCACTCAGGACAAATTGCACAATAACTTTTGGAGTCTTGTTACCCTTGAAAAAATAAAAATTGGGGTGAAAAGATCATTTTTGTGGAAAAAATATGATTTTTAATTTTTACGGCTCTACGTTATAAACTTGTGTGAAGCACTTGGGGGTTCAAATTGCTCATCAAAAATCTAGATAAGTTCCTTAGGGGGTCTAGTTTCCCAAATGGGGTCATTTGTGGGGGTTTCCACTGTTTAGGCACATCAGGGGCTCTCCAAATGCAACATGGCATCCAAACTCAATTCCAGCCAATTTTGGTTGGAAAAAGTCAAATGGTGCTCCTTCCATTCCGAGCTCTGCCGTGCGCCCAAACAGTGGTTCCCCCCCACATATGGGGTATCAGCGTACTCAGGACAAATTGTACAACAACTTATGTGGTCCAATTTCTCCTGTTACCCTTGGGAAAATAAAAAATTAGTGACTAAAAGATAATTTTTGTGGGAAAAAAATAGGATTTTTTATTTTTATGCCCGGGCATTATAAACTTGTGTGAAGCACTTGGGGGTTCAAAGTGCTCACCAAAGATCTAGATAAGTTCCTTAGGGGGTCTAGTTTCCAAAATGGGGTCACTTGTGGGGGGTTTCCACTGTTTAGGCTCATCTGGGGCACTGCAAACGGAACATGACCCCCATTAACGTCTGCATTCCAAAACGTTACTACTTCCTTTTCAAGCCCTGCTGTGCGCCCAAACAGTTTCCTCCTCCCACATATGGGGTATCAGCGTACTCAGGACAAATTGGACAACAACTTTTGGGGTCCAATTTCCTTGGGAAAATTCAAAAATTTGGGACTAAAAAATCATTTTTGTGGAAAATTGATTTTTTTTTTTTTCACACCCAGGCTTTATAAACTTTTGTGAAACACTTGAGGGTTCAAAGTGCTCACAACAGATTTAGATAAGTACCTTAGGGAGTCTAGTTTCCAAAATGGTGTCACTTGTGGGGGGTTTCCACTGTTTAGGCGCATCAGGGGCTCTCCAAACGCGACATGGCATCCAATCTAAATTCCAGCCAATTTTAGTTTGAAAAAGTCAAACGTCGCTCCTTCCCTTACGAGCTCTGCCGTGTGCCCAAACAGTGGTTTTCCCACACATATGGGGTATTGGCGTACTCAGGAGAAATTGCATAACAACCTTATCTGTCCATTTTCTCCTTTTACCCTTGTGAAAATAAAAAAAAAGTTTGTAAAAGATAATTTTTGTGGCTAAAAAGTAAAATATTCATTTTTTCCTTCCACGTTGCTTTAGTTACTGTGAAGCACCTGAAGGGTTAATAAACTTCTTGAATGTGGTTTTGAGTCCCTTGAGGGGTGCAGTTTTTAGAATGGTGTCACTTTTGGGTATTTTCTGCCATATAGACCCCTCAAAGTGACTTCAAATGTGAGGTGGTCCCTAAAAAAAATGGTTTTGTAAATTTTGCTGTAAAAATGAGAAATCGCTGGTCAACTTTTAACCCTTATAACTTCCTAACAAAAAAAAATGTTGGTTCCAAAATTGTGCTGATGTAAAGTAGACATGTGGGAAATGTTATTTCTTAACTATTTTGTGTGATATATTTCTCTGTTTTAAGGGAATAAAAATTCAAAGTTTGAAAATTGCAAAATTTTAAAAATTTTCACCATATTTGCGTTTTTTTCAAAAATAAACGCAAGTTATATCGAAGAAATTTTACCACTAACATGAAGTACAATATGTCACGAGAAAACAATCTCAGAATCGCAAAGATCCGTTGAAGCGTTCCAGAGTTATAACCTCATAAAGAGACAGTGGTCAGAATTGTAAAAATTGGCCCGGTCATTAACGTGCAAACCACCCTTGGGGGTGAAGGGGTTAAGGTCAGGGATGACCATTTTAGGAGGGAGGAGTGTAAGGGGGTTACCGAGGCTGCCATGTGCCTTCCCCCCTTTAAACAGTGTTCATATTAAATACGTGCTGTTCCATAGAGTTTAATGAATGTATTCGTTTACTGTTGCATTAATGTGCATGTACTTTACATGTATTTTGTATAGGATTAGGGAAAGATATAGAATAGAAGGATGGCAGTAGCATAGGACAATAGCGGACATAGATTAGTGGAGCACACTTGAGATAGGGAATGAGAGTGCCAGCACAAGCATGGTTAGCATAAGGGGTTTTCCCGGGTTGAGAGGAGTTACAAATGGGTGCAGTGTAGTGTGTTATAGTGAAGAGACTTCCTGTTTGGTGTGGGGTAGTGATGCAGCAGTGAGAGAAGGCAAACAGATAGCCGTGGGGGTGAAGTTTGCTTACGCAATAAGGGATCCCACGCTAAACAGCGTGCAAGTGGTCACCATCTTATGACGTATCCATTCCAAAGAGGATCCAGAGCATACGGCCGGGACTAGGCAGAGCTGAGCGCATCTTTTACCTTTTCCAATTGAAACCGGACAAGGGGAATGGGAGGAAGTTAGTGGACCTAGGGGCACAGCCGCCGCAGAAGAGAAAGGAGTATCTGTGGGACAGGAGTTGTTGGAAGAGAAAGGGATACAAGTGCCTTTAGAATGGAAGCTGTGTCAGAGAAGGCAGAGAAAGCTCAAGGAATGACAATGTATGTGAACTATTCTACATCTGTATCAAGAACCCTGTTTTCAAGTAAAGTTGAACTATTGAGTATGGACATGGAGTCTGGAGTTGTTTGTGTGAACCGTGAATCTGGAGCTGAAATTACAGAATCAGAATGAACCCTGGAATCTAATGTGAGTGTTCTACTAGGTACATATCACACACAACAGACTGGACTTTATGTTTCCTTTGTGGGGTGCCAGGGTGTGGCAACGCAACAGCTCCTCGCCATGACTACCACCCTGGCCTCCTCACATATACTAAACAGTAGCTTCAGAGATCAGGTCTGATTATCATATGGCAGGGGTACACAACTTGTGGCCTGGGGGCTTCATGTGGCCCACAATGGCATTCCATACAGCCCCAAACCATATGAACAGAAAAACGCCTGAACGACAAGTTAGCTATATGTGAGGAACTTCAAATGTAAGATTTATGGCAAGCAGTTGAGGAACAGGGACTGGCAAGTACTAATGGTGCCCTGTGTAGACATCTCTGGATACCTCATACATCAGGAGAACGGTGTCTCGTCACCTGACGTGCACTCCAGAAAGCACTGTATGACTTAGACAGGTGACCTTCCATTCCTGTTCCACTGTAGCTTATAGGAATTGTGAAACATTAGGCAGTAAACAAAAAAGCATAATCTATTGTAGAGAGCCATGTGCATGCATGACCACTCCTGTTTCACAGACTCTACCAAATTGAGATTCTGGTTTGGCTATTATCCTAGGTCATGTGATAAGGCTCGTTAAAGGGTCAACATTGACTTGTAGGATTGCTACCTTCCGATAGGTGGCACTAGAGTTCTAGCTCTCTTCCTCTCTGAAGAGACAATTTGCATAATTAGCATATTTCCCAGAGGAGCATTGCGGCTTTAAGTCTCCCCATCTCGGCATGCTTAGCATGTTGATCTTCGCAAGGAGTGACGATACTTCTTGGACAATGGTCTGACGCCTCTCATACAGCCAAACCAGATCTCCGCTTTGCACTGATGAGGGGCAGTACCCCGAAACACAGTGTCTGTAAATTGAGATTCTGGTTTGGCTATTATCCTAGGTCATGTGATAAGGCTCGTTAAAGGGTCAACATTGACTTGTAGGATTTCTACCTTCCAATAGGTGGCACTAGAGCTCTAGCTCTATTCCTCTCTGAAGAGACAATTTGCATAATTAGCATATTTCCCAGAGGAGCATTGCGGCTTTAAGTCTCCTCATCTCGGCATGCTTAACATGTTGATCTCCGCAAGGAGTGACGATACTTCTTGGACAATGGTCTGACGCCTCTCATACAGCCAAACCAGATCTCCGCTTTGCACTGATGAGGGGCAGTGCCCTGAAACACAGTGTCTGCAAATTGAGATTCTGGTTTGGCTATTATCCTAGGTCATGTGATAAGGCTCGTTAAATGGTCAACATTGACTTGTAGGATTGCTACCTTCCATAGGTGGCACTAGAGTTCTAGCTCTCTTCCTCTCTGAAGAGACAATTTGCATAATTAGCATGTTTTAACGTGATACAATAAAGGAACGTTTTATGGGATGGTGAGTGCTACTTTTTTCTTCATATGGACATAAATGGTCAATGCAAATGAGTAAGTATATTGTTCAAATCATCAACCGTTAGGGTATGTTTCCACGGGGTGTATTGGCAGCACTTTAGACGCAGTGGATACCCGGCTCCGCCCAAAGCGCTGCCCCCTTTTGTACGCGCGCTGATTCCGCATCCTATACATAGACTGTGTTATTTATATTGCGGAGACAGAGCGTCTCTGCAACATAAATAGACATGCTGCGGTCTATAAAGACGCGCCGCATGTCCGGTTACACTGGTCTGCCGCATGCGTGTTTGTACGCATAGTGAAGATGGGATTTCATAAAAATACGCCCCGTGGAAACATATCCTTAGAGTATAAATCACAATTTATTGGACAAATCTTCAAATGATAACAGTGGTTTTTCAATACTGAAAAAAAAACGTGAAAATACACTGTTCCAAATTATTCTGCACAACAGAGTTTCCAAACATTTTATAGGTTGTAAAGAACTGAAAATGGTAATTTGTTGAATCTGCAGCATTAAGAAGTAACATTTGCCGTAATCAAAAGCTTTTTTTTAATCAAACATACAGTACAGACCAAAAGTTTGGACACACCTTCTCATTCAAAGATTTTTCTGTATTTTCATGACTATGAAAATTGTAGAATCACACTGAAGGCATAAAAACTATGAATTAACACATGTGGAATTATACATTACACTTTACAAAAAAGTGTGAAACAACTGAAAATATGTCTTATATTCTAGGTTCTTCAAAGTAGCCATCTTTTGCTTTGATTACTGCTTTGCACGCAGAAAAGGTGAACGGCTGGACTCTACATCCCTAGTTCCCACCGTGAAGCATGGAGGAGGTGGTGTGATGGTGTGGGGTGCTTTGCTGGTGACACTGTTGGGGATTTATTCAAAATTGAAATGGTGAGCGGTCTAGCTCACCCCAAACCATCTTGATTGGGTTCAGGTCTGGTGACTGTGGAGGCCAGGTCATCTGGCGTAGCACCCCAACACTCTCCTTCTTGGTCAAATAGCCCTTACACAGCCTGGAGGTGTGTTTGGGGTCATTGTCCTGTTGAAAAATAAATTATGGTCCAACTAAACGCAAACCGGATGGAATAGCATGCTGCTGCAAGATGCTGTAGTAGCCATTCTGGTTCACTATGTCTTCAATTTTGAATAAATCCCCAACAGTGTCACCAGCAAAGCACCCCCACATCATCACACCTCCTCCTCCATGCTTCACGGTGGGAACCAGGCATGTAGAGTCCATCCGTTCACCTTTTCTGCGTGCAAAGCAGTAATCAAAGCAAAAGGTGGCTACTTTGAAGAACCTAGAATATAAGACATATTTTCAGTTGTTTCACACTTTTTTATAAAGTGTAATGTATAATTCCACATGTGTTAATTCATAGTTTTGATGCCTTCAGTGTGATTCTACAATTTTCATAACCATGAAAATACAGAAAAACTTTGAATGAGAATGTGTGTCCAAACTTTTGGTCTGTACTGTACCTTAACATGCCAAGTTACATGTTAACATAGAACCCCTTCATTGATATAACCTTCACAATTCTTGCATCCATTGAACGTGTGAGTTTTTGGATAGTTTCTGCTTAAATTTCTTTGTAGGATGTCAGAATAGCCTCCCAGAGCTGCTATTTTGATGTGAACTACCTTTCACCCTCATAGATCTTTTGCTTGAGGATACCCCAAAGGTTCTCAATAGGGTTGAGATCAGGGAGGATGGTGGCCACACCATAAGATTCACTACTTTTATGCCCATCGCAGTCAATGAGTCAGAGGTATTATTTTCAGCATGAGATGTCATGCATGAAAATGTTTTTTGCCACAGATGGCTTGGTTCTTCTTTTTGTACCATGGAAGAAACTCTATATTCTTTGCCAAGGCCATTTTCACACATTCAGGGACCATAAAGGGGCCTATCTTCTCTCACCCCATGATTCTGACCCAAAACATGATTACACCACCTTCTTAGTGACGTTGCAGCCTTGTTGAGACATGGTGGTCATCCACCATTTAATATGAAGGTGAGTCGCTTCTGATCAGTGCAGGAGTAGCAGAAATCAGATGCTGTGGTCTTCTGGCTCCTCTGTGTTGAGGTATACCCGTGAGAGAACCATTTGAATTTTGGAACACAAATTTGGCGGAAATAGATTGTGGATCCCATGTCGCTTGTGGAGGGCCCCTCAGGAGCCTAAACAGCAGAACCCCCCCAAAATTTTGGAAACTATACCCCTCAAGGAATTTAAACAAGGGTATAGTGAGCATTATTAACTCACAGGTAATATACAGAATTTTATAATATTAGGTCGTCATATTGAAAATTTTCATTTTTTTTTCACAAAAATGTTGTTCTAGCACCAAATTTTTGCAAGAGGTAAGACAAAAAAGTGTTTTGCACAGTTTGTTACCCACTTTCTTCTGAGTACGGCAATATCCCACATGTGAAAAAGTTCTGTTTAGACACATGGCCATGCTCGGAAGAGAAGGAGTGACATTTTGTATTTGAAATGTAAATTTGTCTTCAATAGATTGCAGACAGCATGTCTCATTTATACATCTCAAAAGTTCAATAATATAATTACCACCTCCAAATTCTCATGTATCCACCCCCTTGGGGTAGCGGAGGGTAACCAGACTAGGACTAAAACTTATGTAAATAAGATGAGCATTAATTGTTCTGTGGGGACAGCAGTATTGAATTGATAATGTTGGCACTAAGCACTTTAGTTTAATTGATTTAGTTTCATGCTACATATTATTTATCCTAAGGACATTAATTTATAGCACCTTTAGCACTAGGCACTTTAATGTATTGATACTAGGCCATGAACCAATATGAATTTGCACCTGTGATGACAAATTAATGATCCAGGGAGAATATTATATGGACTTTGCTATTAGTAATTGTATACTGGTGCTGCAATAATTGTATATGCTTCATCTTATTTAGTCCATGTATTTTGTTTTGCCCTCAGCCATTTTGTGGGATTCCCTTGTTTTTCTGTATATTTTTGTTTGACTGTGTTTAAATAAATATTTTGATGATAGTTTGATTTACCTTTGCCTCTTTTTCCTCTATGGTATACATGGAGGATATGGTGGAAGCATGTCTCATTTGCAGAGCCCCTGAGGTACCTAAACAGCAGAAACCCCTATAAGTGAATCCATTTTGAAATTCATCTAGGGGTATGTTGATCTTGTTGAATCCGTAGGTGCTTTACAGAACTTTAAAATGTGGATGTGAAAATAAAAATTACAGTTTTTCAGCTAAAATTGTCTTTCACATTGGATAACAGGAGAAAACAGACCCCATAATTTGTTACTCAATTTCTCCTGAACGCGATGGTACCCCATATGTAGTCAAAAATTGCTGTTTCGACACATGGCAGGGCTCAGAAAGGCAAGAGCACTATTTGATTTTTAGAGTGTAAATTTGTCTGGAATAGATTGTCAATGCCATGTCGCATTTGCAGAGGCCTTGTCGTGCCAAAGTAGCAGAAACCCCCCACAAGTGGCTGTACACTACTGATTCAGCAAACGGCACAGCTCAGATGGGACGAGCGCTACTTGGCTTTTAGAGTGCAGATTCCATTTGAATAGATTGAGGGTACCATTATCCAAGCCCGTGAGGTGCTAGAACAGCAGAACCCCCCCAATTGATCCCATATTGGAAACTTCACTGCTAAGGAATTCATTTCAGGGCCATTCTGGTGCTGTGCTTGTGTTGGAGTACTGGTGGTTGTTTGCCAAAATGTTAGACACACTTCAGTTCACCCCAACTGACCGTGTTCTATACAACTGGGTTTTGTCCCGCCGTTTTGGGCAGCCTTACCCAGTGATTGTTAATCCAAGGAGGAGGAGGCGAAAGTGGATGCATCCGCTTTTGAGGCAACGCCTCAATAAAGGCCATTTTCACCTGCTTTATGCATCTCTTTGGACACATCCCGACAAGGTTTTCCTATATTGTCGTATGAGCATTGCCACCTTTGATGTTTTGCTGGAGACAGTGCGCCCAGGGATCACCTACCAGGACACCAGGATGCGCAAATGTATCTCTACAACATACATATTGTATGTTGATGATGCGTTTTCCCAAGACTTTCCTTGTCACTGACCCCTTTTGCTGAATTATCTTCTTAATATATCCCAAATATCAGCTCTAAGTAAGAATACTATGATGTTAATGTTAAATTCACATAGACATTTGCCTTGTCTATATGTAGTGTTTGCCTTGCTTGTTAGTTACACACTGTTCGGGTGATCTATATGTAATTTGTGAAACCTTTTGCATGTTGTAATGTAATGTTTGATTTATCTACATTTATTTAATTGTAAGTTCCTCACAACTGGTATTTAATATGCCGCACTCCATCTGGAGTTTTTGATTGGGAGATATACCATATCTGGCATAGTTCGGGATACATGTTCACAAATCTGGATCAGACTTCATCAAGTGGTCATGCCTGAGCCCAAGATGGAAGACTGGTTGAGAATTGCCAGGGGATTTGAGGAGCACTGCCAATTTCCCAATTGTATTGGAGCCCTGGAAGGGAAGCACACGTGTTCTGAGTTCCGCTCTGCCGCCCCCTAGCTTCAGTGAGGAGCCGCCGCCTGAGCAGAAGGCTCAACTCGCCTCATTATAGGTGCGCCCCTGTGTCTCCCTCTCAGTGAGGTTGGACTGAGTTCTGTTAGGAAATTAAATTTAAAAAAAAGGTTGGAGATCTGACCCTAAACAGCATATGTGTAATGTGGTGTGATGTATGCACTTACGGTCTGAGATCCAGAATAGGAGCCAAAAAAGCAAGGCGGTCAAAATATATGTACTTCCGCTTTGTCGGGGCTGCAGCCCCACTCCTGTCCCACTGCTGACGTTCCCACCGGTACTGGTTGTGGATGCTGCGCCACTGTCTCATTACATCTTCAACTGCAATGTGACATAAAAATTGCTTATTACATTGCTGACATTTGACCAAACACTTTCTAAACATTTCACATAGTCATGGGGCCTAGTAGGGTGTCAGTTTAATAAAAGTTTTGCGCTTACAAACAATGATCCCAAAATACACATAATATGATTTTAGGGGATACTGGGAAAAATTCTGAGTTCTGGCCTTTAAGATGATTGGACAAAAATTAGCTAACTTACTCACTTGTTGCTGTTCCTCACGTGGACGTTCCGAAAAATCAGGAAACATCTGCCCACAGATGCGCCTCCATGCCACCTCTTTTCTGGCCCAGTCAGAGTAATATGCATCCCGTTGGTCCCAAATTTCGGGCCTTTCCTGGACCAAAACGAT
Source organism: Oophaga sylvatica (assembly GCA_033576555.1). NCBI lineage: Eukaryota > Metazoa > Chordata > Amphibia > Anura > Dendrobatidae > Oophaga > Oophaga sylvatica. The sequence continues at coordinate 20,805 of JARQOD010011788.1, forward strand.
GACCATCTCTACGTTAATGTGGGTAGACATGCTGCAGGACTCCGGGATGTCTGGAGCGCTTTTTGAGCTAATTAGCATGTCTAAGCTTCCTGATAATGGCTTGGCCCATTTCCTGTCACCTAGAGAAGTCTTGCGTATTTCTCGCAAGTCACACATGTGGTCCGTGTGTAATGCATATTTTTTGCGCACCCATTGACTTGCATTGGCGTATTTTGGCTGTATTACGCTGACAATCACAGCATGCTGCGATTGTCTCGGCCCGTAAAATACGGGCGAGAAATATACGGATGATGGGAGCTGCCCCATAGAGAAACATTGGTCCGAGTGTAATGCATTGTTTTTACACCTCTCACTCGTCCATATTTCTCTCTAGTGTGACGCTGGCCTTAGGCCACACATCAGGGTTGAGAAGGAAGGAGCGTTATTTGGGATTCTAAGCATAGATTTTGCTAGAATAGTTTGCTGATGAAATTTGCAGAGCTCTTAAGGTGCCATAGCAGCAGAAAAAAAAAATGAAAAGTGACCCCATTGCAGAAATTACACCTATCAATGAATTCATCTACAGCTGCAATGAATATTTTGTAACATCCACATTTTTAACCCCTTTTAACCATTTATATATCGCTGTTGCAGTTGACAGCAGTATTTAAGGGTTAATCGGCCTTGATCGGTAACAAAACCAGCTGGGGACGATACCGCAGGTTGCCCGATGTCATGCATATCTGACACCCGTGGAATTGCGCCGGTGGGGGTGCCATTCACTTATTCCTCAGCGCCGTTAAAAAGCAGCCCTGAGGAATAAGGCCCCCTTAATGACCACTGCAAAAAAGGCGCATGTACTGTAGACAAATCACATATATTCCACACCGCAAAAAAAAAGCAGCAACATAACGCTGTAAAAACAAACCTGGGTTTTGAGTGAAATTTTTTTCCTGCCAAGAGAGCAGGTTTTGGCTACAGAAAAAAATGCTGCAAAAACACTGTGTGTGAACATAGCCTAAGGCCACGTTCACACGCTGAGCATTTGGTCAGTATTTGACATCAGTATTTGTTACCCAAAACCAGGACTGTCCTAAGACTGTCTAATCTAAAGGCCCCTTTACACTAGGCGAGATCGCTAGCGAGATCGCTGAAACGTCACAGATTTTGTGACGTAGCAGCGACCTAGCCAGCGATCTCACTTAGTGTGACACTCAGCGACGATCAGCCCCCTGCTGGGTTTCGCTCATCGTCGCTGAATGTCCTGGACCATTTTTTGATCGCTGG
>JARQOD010011789.1:0-22069 GCA_033576555.1 Oophaga sylvatica
CAGAATCCGAACCAAAAGGGGTTAAAACCAATACCAACCCTAAAAAAACGCAGACCCATTATCAAAAAGAACCCCCTCATAATTTTCCCCCTTTTCCCCCTCTCTCACCTCGGGAAAATACACACCAAAATCATTCCCCGGGGAAAAAAACAATTTAAGATGCATTTCCATTAGACCAAAAAGGGGGGTCTCCAAAATTCCCCCCCACTAGTAAAGACATAGCAACTGTCTGAAGTATTTTAAAATCCCTTTAATTGGCACCATGAAATCATACTTGCCAAAACAGGAACAGTAATGTTTTTCAATAGTTTTAAAAATTTTGGGCCTTTTTTTTCTTCTATTTTTCCGCCTTCTCCCCCCCGGAGCCCCCGGGGTGCTGATAGATATAAAAACACCTTTCCATTTTTCAAAAATCCCCCCCCTCGAGGGCTGCTCACGCCTACAGGTTTCCAGCCTATAGAAACCCGGGGCACATGCAAAACGAAAAAAAGGAAATCTATACCCTCTGTGCAGTATCAAAACAAAGAAAAGGGGTAAAAAATTTTAACTACATAATACTGCCCCTATGTCAAAAATAAAACCCATAATACTCCCCCCATGTACAAAACTAACTAAAATTTTCGCCCCCCTATGTAAAAGAATAAACTACTAAAAAATGTCCAGTAAAAGGGGAAAATAACAATAATAAGCTCCTATGTACAAAAATTAACTTCTATAAATATGCTCCAGTCAAGAATTTACTACTAAAAACTGACCATTACAAAATAAATAATTAAACTGCCCTTTTGACAAAAGATATAACTATAATACGCTCCTATTCAAAAATTAACTATTTAATCGCCTCCCCAGACAAGAAATAACTGCTATAAACCCACATTTAAAGATAAACTAAACTAATACTGCCCTATGACAAAAATTTTAAAACTACTATAATACGCTTATGTACAAGAATATAACATAAATACGCCCCTAGCAAGAATATAATTCTATAATCTGCTCCTATGTAAAAAAATTAACTTTAATACGCCCCTAGACAAGAATAAACTTAATACTGTCCCAGTACAGAATATAACACAAAATACGTCCCTAAAACAAGAATAAACACTATAATACCCCCCCTAAAAGAATATAATACTATAATACGCTCCTATTACAAAATAAACTACTTAATACGCCCCCTTTTTAAAAGAATAAACTACAAAATCTGCTCCTATGACAAAAATAAAACTACTATAATACCCCCCCAGTACAAAATATAACTACTTACTGCCCTAGTACAAAAAATAACTACAAATACGCCCCTAAATACAAATATAAACCAGGGGGGACCCCTGAGGAGATATTTGCATATTCCCGTTCATTCTGGGATAATGAAAGTCTCCCCGACCCAAGAACAGGGGTTTTTGGCTTTTTCAGCTGAAAGGAGGAATCGTAAAATTTTGGTACTTTTTTCCCGCTGTGATATCTCTTTAACAAAAAGCAGGGGAAAGGCAAAGGGGCCGGGTGAGTTGCATTTCTTGCTCATTTCCAACTTACCGTAAAAAGCAAAATTCACATGCCCAAAGCAAGCTTGTGTCCATGTTGGGAAATTGCAAAACTAGAGAGGTTAGCACATTAAAAAAGATCAAAAGGAAGATGGGGGTTTTTAGACAAAGCAAATTATCTCTTCATTACAGAAAAAAGAAGAAATTGAAAGCCCTAAAAACATAAAAACCCCCAAAGAAGCAGGGGGATCAGGGGCAGTCCCCCCATACTGCTTGGGAACCATACCAGGCTCTCACACAGGAAATGAAGAAGAAATACATCAGGAAAGACTTTGCCCACAAAGAGCAACTTTTTCCCCCAGAGTCCCCCCTAATGGAAAAAAAAAATGTTTTGAAAAGAACGGAGATTGTTGTCATGGGGATTCCCTTTTAGAGGAACAGAGGCCACTATCTGCAGACCGGATTTAACCTCAAGAAAAATTGCTTTTCCAGTGCAAAATTAAAAAATTGTCTGACAGGATATGGACTTTTCAGACCAAAGATGACTCCCCCTTCCTGCTAATACAGTGGGGCAAAGACACACCCCCAAAAAAGACCGGGAAAAAACACAGTGACTTTTAATACTAGGCAAGAAAGGAAAAAAGGGGGCCAGGGGTTTCCTTCCCTTCTTCCAGGGGAAAAGGAGGGGAATAAGATTTTGCAGGTAACAACGGGGTACATCGATGGTGCCGCACGGTTTTGGTTTTCGGGTCACGGGTGTTACTATAGATGGACTACTTATAAAGGGGGTGCCCCTTACAAGACGGAAAAATGTTTTTGGAATCCCCCTTCTACACTCATCAGGAATTTTTAAAAAAACAAGTGGGAAGGGAAAAGCAAAAGGGGCCCAAAAAAAACCAAAACACCAAAAAATGCATTAAAACCGGGTTTTATTAAAGTGGAAAGAAGAACAAACAAAAAAAATCTACATAATAAAAATATTGGGAAAAAACCAACCCAAAAATAAAAGTTTTTCCAAAAAATTTTACAAGGGAGGGGGAACAAAAAGGGAAAAATTAACTACAAAAACAGGGAAAAGATGATGTCTTGAATCACTGAGATTTGGGGGACGTACACGTTTGGGGGTAAAGCTAAAGGATACAACTTATTTTCAAAAAACAGATTGATAAAAAAGGGGGGGTGTAGCATGTATGTTGAAAAGCGTATATCTGCACAAGATTGACGCTTCAGAGACGGGGGTTTTTGGGAAAAATGGATAAAAAAAAGGAAAAAAAGGGGAAAGGGGCCCCATTGTAGGGTTTTACTACGGGCCCCCTATGCAAGCTGAAGAAAGGATAACTTTTTATGCATAAAAGGGGGCCAAGTTCCCAAAAAATAGACAAAAGGGGCTGGGAATTTTAAAATACCCCCGACTTTTTTGAGAATCCTCTCAGGAAAAAATAACAGGGCCGGAAATTTTATCCTCTCTTGCTACAATTTATCTTCCAAAAGGGGGGGGGGAAAACAAGGGGCTGCTCCTTGGGACTAATCCTCATAAAAAAGGGGGAATGGTGGGGGGGAAAAAATTGTGGGGGCCCTAGGGTAACGACCATGCTATTTTGAATTTTGGATAACTAGAGGAGGGGCCTGGAAACTCAACTTCAAGGTTAGATTTCAAAGGCAGATTTTAAGGGCTCAGAAAGAGAATTGGGGGGATCCAATGGGGGGGTAACCTTAAACAAAAAGCCGGAAGGGGGAAATCTTTTAAAAAAGAATTCTCAAAAAACAATCTTAACAAAATTTCCAAAAAAGGGGGAAAATGGGAAATTTAAGAACCGATGGATGAAACAAACTTTTAAACCCGCTAATTTGGGGAAAAAGAAATGTATACAAATGGAAAAGGGGGGCATATCTAAAGGGGAAATTTTAAAAAATTCTCAGAACCGCAGGGCAAGAACAGATTTTAAATAAAGATTAAAGGGCTCAAGAGATGTCAAATCAAAAAAAAAAGGTTTTGGGGATAGTCAAAAGTAAAAAAAAGTCAAAAAAGCATAGGAATTTTTTTACAGGATGAAAATTTTGAAAGGGAAAAAGGATTTTAAAAAGGGCCCAAAATTTTTAAACCCCATTTGACGTTTTCTCTCGAAAGGAAATGAAAACACAACGATTTCACTGTCCTATTAAGGAAAAAGAACCCCCAAACTATAAATAAAAAATATGAGGAAACACTTAGCTAACATAAATGAATTAAAACTCCGGGCCCCCGTTTTAACACCCCAAGGGATAAGGAGAACCCAAAAAAATTTTGAACCACCTCCAAAAACTTGAAAATTTTTGGGGAACAGGGGAATTTTTTAAAACTGGAGAAAGAAAGTTGTTCCTGTCTTAAAAAAGGGAAGAAGGTGGCCCAGGGGAATATAGACCGGTGAGTCTGAACTATCCCAGGAAAATTTTGAACAAATTATTAAACAACTGTAGTAATACCTGGAAAAAAAAAAAAGTGATTAACCAACCCCACATGGGTTTGAACTAATAAGTCATTTAGAAAAATTTAATTTCCCTATGACAACACTACTGGGTGGACGAGAAATGCTGTGATATATTTTTCTTGATCAAAAAAAGCATTTGAAAAAAGTATCTCACACAACCTTTTTGGAAAAAATGAAAAAGTATGGAAGGAAAAAGGCAACTGTTGGGGTTCATAACGGGCTTAGTGATAGGACCCAAAAAGTGGTATAAATGGCTGCACATCGATTTGGGAAGAATGCTCAAGGGGGTACCACAGGGCTCGTTTTGGGGGCCCTTTTTGTCAACATTTTTAAAAATTTTAGATAAGGGGAATTGGGGGAAAAAATGATTAAATTTGTGATGACCAAAGCTGGAGGGTCAAATACTGAAAGAGAGAGAAGGTTTCAAAAGATTAAATAAACTGGAGGGGGGGGCAGCAACTAACAGAAGGTTTTTTTTAACAGGAAAATGCAAGTACTTATGGGAAATAAAAATGAAAAAAAGCTAACAGAATGGGAGGAATAAGCTAAGCAAACACATGTGAAAAAGACTTGGGGGAACTAATAGATACAGATAAAAAATGGGAAAAATGTGATGCGCAGAAAAAAAAGGGAAATAAATTCGGGATCTTAACAAAGCATACCCCAGAAACTAAAGTCATTAGCCCTCTACCTCTTTGGTCAACTCATCGGGGAAAACGTGCCCCCTTTTGGGCACCACATTTTAAAAAAGACAAAAAAAACGGGGGCAAGTTCAAGAAGACGCCCCAATGGGGGTTCGGTTCTGCCCCAAACCCTGCCATGAGGGAAGGGGTTTCAGGATTTGGGAATGTTTAGCTTCCAAAAAAAAAAGACGAGAGGTGATTAATAGGGGATATAAATATCTAAAAAGGGTTCACATGTGAAGGATCTTTTATACTCATTTGCACACGGAAAAAACTAAAGCAAGGGGGGGAAACTGAATGGGAGGAGACACAGATTTAAAATTAGAAAAAATTTTTTTACAGTTAGAGTGATCAATGAGGGGAAAAAGGCCCCTCGAGAGGTGGTGGTTCTCCTTCAATGGAAGTCTCAAACAAGGTGGACGACATCTGTCTGGGAGATTTAGTGAATCCTTTTGACAGGGGGGTTTGGGCCGATACCCAGGGGGTCCCTTCCAACCTAACATTCTATTTTAATCTTGAATACTATAATACTGTCCCCCTATACAAAAAATTTTAATACTATAAACTGCCCCCCAACAAGAATAAACTACTATAAACTGCTCCCATGTACAAGAATATAACTATTATAATACGCCCCTATGTACAAAATATAAAAACTATAAAACTGCTCCTATGACAAGAAAAAAATACAAATATCCCCCAAATACAAATATAACTACTATAAAACTCCCCAAATCAAGAATATAACACATAATATGCTCCTATGACAAGAATAAAACTAATAATTGCCCCCCTTAAAAGAAATAACTACTATAAACTGCATTCAAGAATATACTACTTAAATGCCCTAAGTACAAGAATATAACTATATAAACTGCCCCTAAGTGAAGAATAAACCCCCTATATTTGCCCCAAATACAAGAATAAAACTACTATAATACTGTCCCTAAGTAAAGAATATAACTACTATAATACTGCCCCATTAAAAGAATAAACTCTAAAATACTGCCCCTAGTACAAAAAATAAAACACTATAATGCTGCCCTATTACAAAAATTTTAAATACTATAAATGCCCATTTCAAGAAAAACTACTAAAACTTCCAGTCAAGAATATAACTACTAAATCTGCTCCTTTACAAGCTTTTAAAACTAAATACTGCCCCTATGAACTATAAATAACTACTATAATACTGTCCCTATGACAGAAAAAAACACCATAATACTGCCCCTAGTACAAAAATAAACTATATAAACTGCCCCTTGTACAAAAATTAACCACATAATACGCTCCCTAGTACAAGAAATAACCCTTTTACTGCTCCCTAGTACAAAAAATAAACCACTAAACACGCCCCCATGTAAAAATTTTAACTACTATAATAAGCCCCCTTTTACTAAAAAATAACTACTAAATTCTGCACCCTGTAAAGAATACAACAGTACAGTACTGACAAAACCTTTGGTTCCCCCCCTTTAAAAACCCCATTCCCGTTTTGACACAGGTTGCTCATGAAATCTGTCCAATCCGCCTATGCGCATACCTGGTCATGAAATGCGTTCCTGGGGGGGCGGTGCCCGGGGGCAAGAAAGGTCACCCGACCCCCGGGGAAAAAACCCCCTTTTTCTTCACCCCGGGGGGTTGGGCTTAACCCCCCGGGGTACGATCGTCTATTGGGTGTTAAAAGTGAAACATAAAATCAGAGCATCTGTAAATATTTCACCAATGAAATTTTTGGGAAAATTACAACCACCAGGCCGATTGATAGCATTGCCTTTTGGCTGGGACCAAATTTAGATTGAAGTCCTCAGGGGTTTTTATTCTTTTAATAGTAACGAAAAGAGGGTAACAAATTGCAAGCTTTCAGCTACTCAGGTCCTTCAAGCTAGACTAAAAAAAAACTAAGAATCACATATTTATACACAACACAGCACTGAAAAAATAAAAAAGGGAAGACAAGTGCAAAAACGAATATCTTATGGCGGGAGAAAATAATATTGGAACAGTTCTAAAAAGAGTTGAAAGTTTTTTTTCCCCTGTTTGGGGTCTGGTAATGTTTTTTTGATGCTCTCCCAGTGTCTTTGGATAAATTTTTAAAATTTATTAAACGTCATAAACCCAAAGGACGGGTTCTTTCCCCGCATTAAGAGGTCATGGCGGGGCCGAGACCACCCCCCCACACCGAGTCAAGCGGCATCGGCCGCCCCCACCGGGTAATGGCCGATCGGTCCCGCCGTCACTAAATGCCCCCCTCCCCCCCCCCCCTTTTTGTCACACCCCCTTACCTTCCGACCCCCCCACCCCCTCCCTCCTCCGATGCCCCCCGGTTCCCCTGGATCCGCCGGGGATGTTTTCTGGGGGCCGCCATCTTGAAAAATGGCGGCGCGCTCATGCGCCCCCAGAGTCCAAAATTTTAAAATTTTATCCTGTGATAAACTCCACAGGATCAAAAAAAAAAAAAGTAAATAAACTCCCATTTAACACCCCCATGGTGGACAAAAAAATAAAAAAAAAATTTTTTTTTTTTTCTTATTGGGGTTTTGGTTACGTTTTTTAAGGGGGGGTTTCAATTGCTTAGGCCCCCTTTTGACAAATGCTTACACCGCTGATAAGCGGGGGGAAAGAGTCCTTTAAAAAGCTGCCATTCACCCCCTTTGCGGGGGGATCGCGACGCATGCCGTAAAGCGCATGCGTTCGCAATCCGTTATTTTTGACAAGCTAACGCGACCTGCAGCGTCTGGGTCCGTCACCTACCAATAATCATTGCTGATTTTTAGCCTAGCGGGGGTAGCAAACGGTCGCGTTATACTAAAGTTACCAGCCCCTCAAAAGCTATTTTGGAACAGGGGGGTAAAAAGCAATATGAACCCAGCCTTTGGGGGTTTTGGGGGGAACTGGGTTAGGGGGTTGCAATTTGGGGGTTGGATTTTAATTACGGTTGGGGAAATTGGGTTAGGGTTGGGATTAGGTTAGATTAGGAAAGGTTGGGGGGTTTTGGGGGAGGGGGTTGGGGTTGGGTTAGGGTGGGATTAGCGTTGGGGGTGTTGGAGTTAGGGTTATGTTAGGATTTGGATTAGGATTAGGGGTATAGGGTTTTGGGGTTGGGGGTTTGGGGTGTGTTGGGGTTGGTTTTGGGGTTTTGAATTGGGGGTTTCCACTATTTAGGACATCGGGGGGGTCCATACATGACTAACGCCCAAACCCTTGTTTTTTGCAAATTTTTCGTTAAAAAAAAAAACAGTCTCCCCATTCCCAGCCCTGCGTGTGCCCAAACAGGGGTTTACCCCCCAAAAAGGGTATCAGTACTCAAAAAAATTCCCCCAACAATTTGGGCTTCTAATTTTTCCCCTTTACCCTTGGGAAAAAAAAAAAATTTGGGGGGAAAAAAAAAAAATTTTTTTTTTCACACTCTGCGTTTAAACTTCGTGAAAAACTGGAGTTCAAAGTCTCCCACACAACAGAGGGTTCCTGGGGATCTTTTTCCAAAGGGGTAATTGGGGGGGTTCACTGTTTCAAACGGGGGTCTGCAAACGAACATGACGCCCAGACCATTCATCAAGTCCTTTTAAAACGCACATTTTTTTTTCCGAGCCCCGAGTTCCCCCAAATATTTTCTCCACATATGGGATACCCATACTCAGGACAAATTTTGGGCAAAAAAATTTTTTTAGGCAATTTCCCGTTACCCTTTTAAAAAAAAATTGGGGACTAAAAGATCATGTTTGGGGAAAAAAATAATTTTTTTTTTTTTCATCCCGGGCGTTTAAATTCTGTATGCCGTGGGGGTTCAAATGCTCACCACCACTAATAAGTCCTTGGGGGGGCTAGTTTCCAAAAAGGGTCCTTTGGGGGTTTTTACGTTTAGGCACATCAGGGCTCTGCAAACGAAACAGACCCCCAACCATTCCATCAAGTGGGGCATTTCAAAACGTCACTACTTCCCTTCCGAGCCCCAAACTGGCCCAACATGGTTCCCCCCCACATTTTGGGTACCATTGTACTCGGACAACTTACAACTTTTGGGTCCATTTTCTCCTGTTACCCTGGGAAAATAAAAAATAACGGGTAAAAAAAATCAGCTTTTGGGGAAAAAAATATTTTTTTTTTTAAACGGCTCGGCTTATAAACTTCTTGAAGCAGGGGGGTTCAGGTGCCCACCCACACATCTGGATAATTTCCTTGGGGGTTTTAAAAAATGGGGTCACTTGTGGGGGGGTTTCTATTTTGGGGCACATCAGGGGCTCTGCAAACGTAACATGACTCCCGCACCATTCCACAAGTTGGCATTTCAAAGCGTCTTACATCCCTTTCCGAGCCCTGACGGTGCCCAAACGTGGTTACCCCCCACATATGGGGGACCCCGTACTCAACAAACTGGACAACAACTTTTGGGGTCCAATTTCTTTTGTAACCTTGTAAAAATAAAAAAAGGGGCAAAAAAATCATTTTTTGAGAAAAAAAAATTTTTTTTTTCAGGGCCTGCGTTATAACTTTCTGTGAACCCTGGGGTTCAAAGTGCCACTGGCACTAGATAATTCCTTAGGGGGTCTTGTTTCCAAAGGGGCTTTGGGGGAGCTCCAAAGTTTGGCACACAGGGGCTCTCCAAACCGACATGGTTCCGCTAACGATTGGAGCTAATTTTTCATTAAAAATCAAATGCGCTCCTTCCCTTCTGAGCCCGCCTGCGCCCAAACGGGTTCCCCCCCACATAGGGGACCACGTACTCAGGAAAAACTGGACAACTTTTGGCGCCCAAAATTTTGCCTTTACCCTTGGGAAAAAAAAAAGCCAAAAAATCTTTTTGGAAACAAAAATGTTTTTTTATTTCATTGCTCTGCTTTATAAACTTCGGAGCATTTGGGGGGTTCAAAGTGCCCACTACACATCTGAATAAGCTACTTGGGGGTCTAGTTTCAAAAATGGGGTCACTTTGTGGGGGTTTCTACTGTTTAGGCACATCAAGGCTCTGCAAACGCAACATGCCCCGCAGAACATTCCATCAAGTCGCATTCCAAAATGGAGCTCCTTCCCCCTTTGAGCTCTCCCATGCGCCAAAACAGTGGTTCCCTCCCACATATGGGGTATTGGTGTACTCAGGACAAATTGCACAACAACTTTTGTTGTCCCATTTCTCCTGTTAGGCTGGCGTCACACTGGCGAGTTTGATGCGAGTTAGTCGCACGACTTTCCTCGCATCAACACCCGCACGGCCGCCCGCTCTCGGCCACCGTGCGTGGCTGCATAGAAATACATGCAGCGGCACACTCGGGTCCGAGAACGGGCGCCGTACCGGTGTTGCAGAAAGTAGTGCGACTAACTCGCATCAAACTCGCCAGTTGTACGCCGGCCTTACCCTTGTGAAAATAAAAAAATATCGGGCTAAAAAATCATTTTTGAGGAAAAAAATGATTTTTTTATTTTCACTGCTCTGCGTTATAAACTTCTTGAAGCACTTGGGGGTTCAGAGTGCTCACAAACATCTAGATAAGTTTCCATAAGCGGTCTAGTTCCCAAAATGGTGTCACATGGGGGTTTTTCACTGTTTAGGCACACAGGGCTCTCCAAACGCTCATGGTGTCCGCTAACGATTGGAGCTAATTTTCTATTCAAAAAGACAAATGGCGCTCCTCCCTTCTGGGCCCGCCATGCGCCCAGACAGTGGTTTATGACCACATATGAGTATCGTTTACTCAGGATAAACTGCCCAACAAATTTTAGGATCCATTTTATCCATTTTGTTGCCCATGTGAAAATGAAAAAACTGAGGCTAAAAAAAAATTAAATACTTTCTTTTTTTTACGGATCAATTTGTGAAGCACCTGGGGTTCAAAGTGCTCACTATGCATCTAGATAATTTCCTTGGGGGTCTAGTTTCCAAAATGGGGTCACTTGTGGGGAGCCCAATGTTAGGCAACAGGACTCTCCAAATGCGACATGGCAACAGCTAAATATTCCAGCATATTTTCCATTCAAAAAGTCAAATGGCGCTCCTTCCCTTCTGAGCCCTACCGGCGCCCAAACAGTGGTTTATGACCCATATGAGGTATCTGTTACTCAGGAGAAATGCTCAACATATTTAGGAGCCATTTTATCCTGTTGCCATATGAAAATGAAAAAACTGAGGCTAAAATAAAATTTTTGTCAAAAAAAAGTACTTTTTTTTTTTTACGGATCAATTTGTGAACACCTGGGGGTTCAAAGTGCTCACTATGCATCTAGATAAGTTCCTTGGGGGGGTCTAGTTTCCAAAATGGGGTCACTTGTGGGGGAGCTCCAATGTTTAGGCACACACGACTCTCCAAATGCGGACATGGCAACCCTAAATATTCCAGCATATTTTCCATTCAAAAAGTCAAATGGCGCTCCTTCCCTTCTGAGCCCTGCGTGCGCCCAAACATGGTTTATGACCACATATGAGGTATCTGTGTACTCAGGATAAACTGCCCAACAAATTTTAGGATCCATTTTATCCATTTTGTTGCCCATGTGAAATGAAAAAACTGAGGCTAAAAAAAAATTAAATACTTCTTTTTTTATACGGATCAATTTGTGAAGCACCGGGGGTTCAAAGTGCTCACTATCATCTAGATAAGTTCCTTGGGGGGTCTAGTTTCCAAAATGGGGTCACTTGTGGGGAGCTCCAATGTTTAGGCCACAGGACTCTCCAAATGCGACAGGCAACAGCTAAATATCCAGCATATTTCCATCAAAAAGTCAAATGGCGCCTCCTTCCCTTCTGAGCCCTACCGTGCGCCCAAACAGTGGTTTAGACCACATATGAGGTATCTGTGTACTCAGGAGAAATTGCTCAACATATTTAGGAGCCATTTTATCCTGTTGCCCATATGAAAATGAAAAACTGAGGCTAAAATAAAATTTTTCCAAAAAAAAGTACTTTCTTTTTTTTTACGGATCAATTTGTGAAGCACCTGGGGTTCAAAGTGCTCACTATGCATCTAGATAAGTTCCTTGGGGGGTCTAGTTTCCAAAATGGGTCACTTGTGGGGGAGCTCCAATGTTTAGGCACACACGGACTCTCCAAATGCGACATGGCAACCGCTAAATATTCCAGCATATTTTCCATTCAAAAAGTCAAATGGCGCTCCTTCCCTTCTGAGCCCTGTTTGTGCGCCCAAACAGTGGTTTATGACCACATATGAGGTATCTGTGTACTCAGGAGAAATTGCCCAACAAATTTTAGGATCCATTTTATCTTGTTGCCCATGCAAAAAATGAAAAAATTGATGCTAAAATAAAATTTTCGTTGGAAAAATTAAAATGTCCATTTTTTTCCTTCTACGTTGCTTTAGTTCCTGTGTAGCACTTGAAGGGTTAATAATCTTCTTGAATGTAGTTTTGACTAGCCTTGAGAGGTGCAGTTTTTATAATGGTGTCACTTTTGGGTATTTTCTGCCATATAGACCCCCTCAAAGTGACTTCAAATGTGAGGTTTTGTAAATTTTGCTGTAAAAATGAGAAATCGCTGGTCAACTTTTAACCCTTATAACTTCCTAACAAAAAAAAAATTTTGTTTCCAAAATTGTGCTGATGTAAAGTAGACATGTGGGAAATGTTATTTATTAACTATTTTGTGTCACATAACTCTCTGGTTTAACAGAATAAAAATTCAAAATTTGAAAATTGCGAAATTTTCAAAATTTTCGCCAAATTTCCATTTTTTTCACAAATAAACGCAAAAATTATCGACCTAAATTTACCACTAACATGAAGCCCAATATGTCACGAAAAAACAGTCTCAGAATCGCTAGGATCCGTTGAAGCGTTCCTGAGTTATTACCTCATAAAGGGACACTGGTCAGAATTGCAAAAAATGGCAAGGTCTTTAAGGTCAAAATAGGCTGGGTCATGAAGGGGTTAAATTGCTGATATTTTTGCAGCCCTCAAGAAATCCGTGAGATTCTGAGACTGGCACAAATGAACCACTTAGAAGTCATTCCTCTCATTCAGACGTTTGGACACATGGAGGTATGTACCATGTGGATGGTGATGGGCTTTCCTCCTGATCTCATGGTCCTAATTTCTGTGTTATTTCTTTTTATAGTTTGTCCTGAAGCATAAGGGTTTGCCCACCTAAGAGAGATCCCGATGTACCCGAACAGCCTCAACCCTCATAGGGAGGAGTCACACCACTTCTCCATGCCATGATAAGACAGGTGATGGAGCTCCATCCTGGTCTACGCTGGCTCCATATCGGCTCAGATGAGGTACAATATCTTATACTTAAGCCTTAATAGTAGAGGAGGGGGTCCACATCTGTTTATTAGGAGGGAGAGTACTACTACAATTGGCCCATCATTAGGGGTCCAAGACTGGACACTGAACCATAAGAAGCTGGTAGAAGATTTGACTTTCTGTTGCCCCAGAGCCACCAGGAAGACAGAACATTATTTTTCTGCAGCTTTAGATGTGACCGAAGTACTGTATATCTGTGCTGAATAGAACCCAGTGGTCAGAGCTGTATATAAATACACACTTTTTACCTAGGTCTACTATCTTGGGGAGGGGGAAGAGTCCAAGAAGTTTTTTTTCTGAAAACGGGCAGACTGTTGAAGACCTCTTTATTTGCCACCTGAAGAAAGTAGCCTCACATGTGGTTTCCACATATCCAGGTGTCAAGCTCATCTCCTGGGATGATATGCTGAGAGGTGCATCTGCCCAGAAATTGACAGGTGGGAACATACGGTGACTCCACAATTTTGGTAGTGATGTATCTTTCAGAAACCTGGATGCATGGCATTTCTCACCTCTGCTGCTTTCTGTCTTGGGTAGACTCAGGAGTGACCAAACTGGTGGAGCCGATGATCTGGGACTACACCCCAAACCTAGATGTTGACAACAGAGGTACCATAAATAATTTTCTACTACAGGGTACCTAGCAATACATGCCACTGCCTACGGGAGGCACCACTGTGCTGTGATGATGCGGCTTCTTGCAGTCGAACTGATCGAAAAATACTCACAGAGCGGCTTCCAGAAGATCTGGCTGGCCAGTGCCTTTAAAGGGGCCACCGGACCTCCCAGCAGCTCACCCTTATCGGACATCACTTGGAAAACCACAAACGTTGGCTAGAGGTGGTACAGAAGATATCCCATGATATTCTGCAGGGAGTGGCCATCACTGGCTGGCAGAGGTACTTTCCTCACTAGTGTAATGTTAGCACCCCCATCTCGTTTGGGGGTTCCCTTTGTATTACATTAGGAATTAATCACTGCTCTATATTTTTCAGGTACGACCACTTCTCAGTTCTGTGTGAGCTCCTGCCGGTGGGGATACCTTCTCTGGCCGTGTGTCTGCAGACACTGAAGAATGGTACGGTTCACCATAACACAGCACTGTGCACAAGTTTTAGGCAGGTGTAAGAAAAAATGCTGCAGAGAAAGAAGCTTCCAAGTATAGAAGTGTTAAAAGATAAACTTATAAATTAACAAAATAGAAGTCTAAACCCCATCAGCATGTGGTGACCGCCCTTTTCCTTCATCACTTCTTCTTGGTACTTGTCACTTGCACTCAGGTTATGAATTAGCTCAGCAGGAGGTTGTCCCAAACATCTTGGAGAACTGACCTCAGATCTTCTGTGGATGTCACTTGTGCAGACCGCTCTGTCTCTTCATGTGATCCCAGACTGACTGAATGATGTGAGATCAGGGCTCTGTGGGTCTGGATCATCACTTCCAGGACTCCTCGCTCTTAATGACATTGGTTGGATGTTTAGGGTCGTTTTTCTGCTGCAGAATAAATTTGTAATAAATCATGTAATACCATCAGGATGCATCTGATTGGCTCCAATTTTATTCTGCAGCAGAACAACGACCCCAAACATTCAGCCAATGTCATTAAGAGCGAGGAGTCCTGGAAGTGATGATCCGGCCCCACAGAGCCCTGATCTCACATCATCCAGTCTGTCTGGGATCACATGAAGAGACAGAGCGGTCTGCACAAGTGACATCCACAGAAGATCTGGGTCAGTTCTCCAAGATGTTTGGGACAACCTCCTGCTGAGCTAATTCATAACCTGAGTGCAAGTGACAAGTAACGAGAAGAAGTGATGGGGGCAAAGGGCGGTCACCATATACTGATGGGATTTAGATTTCTCTTTTGTTCATTCACTTTGCATTTTGTTAATTGTTAAAATAAACTACCGTATATACTCATGTATAGCCGACCCAATTTTGCCACAAAAAAACTTGGAAAACTTATTGACTCGCGTATAAGCCGGGTGCATAAGTTGCCGTCCTGCTCTGTGCTCCCCCATCCAGCTCTGTGCGCCCCCATTCTCCTCTGTGCTCCCCTCCTCCATTATCCTGTCCTGCTCCGTGCTTTCCATCCTCCCCCGTCCTGCTCCGTGCTCCCCCATTCAGCTCTCACTCCCCCATTCTCCTCTGTGCCCACCCCGTCCTGCTCCGTGCTCTCCGTCCTCCCCCCGTTCTGCTCCGTGCTCTCCGTCCTCCCCCGTTCTGCTCCGTGCTCTCTGTCCTCCCCCATTCTGCTCCGTGCTCTCCGTCCTCCCCCCGTTCTGCTCTGTGCTCTCCGTCCTCCCCCCCCCGTTCTGCTCCGTGCTCTCCGTCCTCCCCCTTCTGCTCCGTGCTCTCCGTTCTCCTCCGTGCTCTCCGTCCTCCCCCCGTTCTGCTCCGTGCTCTCCGTCCTCCCCCCCCCGTCCTGCTCCGTGCTCCTTGTCCTCCTCCATGCTCCCCCCATCCTCCTCCATCATACTCACCCTCCCCGTGCCATCGCTGAACGTCTCGGCCGGCAATCCTGCGTTCTCCCCGGCTTCCTGCAGCTCTCCTGTGCTGAGCGGTGACGTAATACCGCTCATTAAGGCCATGAATATGGAGGCCACGCCCATGGGAGTGGCGTCGCGTCCATATTACATGACCTTAATGAGCGGGTATTACGTCACCGCTCAGCGCTGGAGAGCTGCAGGAAGCCGGGGAGAACGCAGGATTGCAGGGACCTTCAGCGATGGCACGGGGAGGGTGAGTATGATGTCCCAGCCACCGGCTCCTGCCGCCGCATCCCCTCCCCCGCTGGTTTCTGCCCTATGACTCGTGTATAAGCCGAGGGGGCATTTTCAGCACAAAGAAAGGTGCTGAAAATCTCGGCTTATACACGAGTATATACGGTATCAACACTTCTATCTTATAAACTATTCTAACTGTGCAGCTTTTTTCCATGCCTGCCTAAAACTTTTACACAGATAGATATATGTTGGGAAACCTCTAAACTTGCTGGCAAGAGGGGGCCAACTACCAGACCTCCTTGCTGCTCTTTAGAACAAAGGGGCCACAGCGCTAGTGAAGTAAACTAGCCTAGTAATGGGCAGCGGCTTCACCTCTGCTTGCATTCTGCAGCCCCTTCATTCTAGTAGTTGTGGGACCTCAGAGATCGGACCCCCACTACGTTGTCACATTGCAGGGGACTGTGTTCTACCCTCTCTTGACTAAAGTTTTATCTGCAAGTTTTTTTAAAGGGGCAGTCCAGTATTACTAAAATATGTTGCTGTTATCTTCCAGAAATAGTGCCACCTTATGTTCTCTGGTTGTGCCTAGTATTGCAGCTCATCCTCCCAAAATCAGAGGACAGGGTGGAGCTGCCATTTGTTTGTAACCTTGATCAATTCTTTTTCTTTCTTTTCACTCCCATCCCTAGGTGCGTACTCTGAGCAAGTGGCCGCCTCTGTCCAGAATGTCTTAGGAATGTCTTCATTGGATACGGAAAACTACACTTGGTAATTGGAGGAGACTGTGCGTTGTTATGCGATTATCCATAAAAATGGATTCAGTTCTGCTCATTGTCCAATATGGCCCCCGCTACAGTAGTTTTCACCCCTAGCTTTCCCATACACCTGAATATACTGTAGAGGCACAGGCTTGCCTTTCCCATACGCTATGGGAGCCACATTGGTTGTCACCCATCTTTCCCAGGGACAGAACACTGGGGCAGGCTTTTCCTTTGCTCTGGTGTTTTTTATTTTGAGGTTTTGCACCTCTTAATATCATGTTTTATTTTGTGGCAGTGAAGCTTCTGGCTGCTTCCCTGGCAGTGACGTCCTCATACTCATAACCCAAATCCTGTTCTTCCTAAAGGCTCCCACACAAGAGTTCCTTGAGAGAAACCGGTGAGTGCCAACCAAAATGTGTGGGGATCTAGACTAGTATACAGGAGGACAAAGAGGTGTGGGGATCTACAGTAGTACACAGGAGGTGGTACGGGGATCTATTATAGTATACAGGAGGACAAAGAGGTGCGCGGATCTAGTGTAGTACACAGGAGGTGGTGCGGGGATCTATTATAGTATACAGGAGGACAAAGAAGTGCGGGGATCTAGTGAGGTACACAGGAGGTGGTGCGGGGATCTATTATAGTATACAGGAGGACAAAGAGGTGCAGAGATCTAGTATAGTATACAGCAGGAGATGGAGGTGCAGGAATCTAGTATAGTATACAGTAAAGAATGGAGGTGCAGGGATCTAGTATAGTATTACAGTAAGAGATGGAGGTGCAGGGATCTAGTATAGTATACAGGAGGTAGTGGATGTTTGAGGATCTAGTATACTATACGGCAGGAGATGGAGGTGCGGGGATCTAGTCTAGTATACAGCAGGAGATGTTGGTGTGGGCATCTAGTATAGTATACAGTAGGAGATGGAGGTGCAGGGATCTAGTATAGCATACAGGAGGTGTTGGAGGTGCGAGGATCTAGTATAGAATGATGTGTAGGGATTTAGTATACTATATGGCAGGATATGGAGATGTGGGGATCTAGTATGGTATACAGATAGGAGATGGAGGTGCAGGGATCTAGTATAGCATACAGGACGTGGTGGAGGTGCGAGGATCTAGTATAGAATGAGGTGTAGGGATTTAGTATACTATACGGCAGGATATGGAGATGCGGGATCTAGTATAGTATACAGTAGGAGATGGAGGTGCAGGGATCTAGTATAGCATACAGGAAGTGGTGGAGGTGGAGGATCTAGTATAGAATGAGTGTAGGGATTTAGTATACTATACGGCAGGATATGGAGATGTGGGGATCTAGTATAGTATACAGTAGGAGATGGAGGTGCAGGGATCTAGTATAGCATACAGGAGGTGGTGGAGGTGCGAGGATCCAGTATAGAATGAGGTGTAGGATTTAGTATATTATACGGCAGGATATGGAGATGCGGGGATCTAGTATAGTATACAGTAGAGATGGAGGTGCAGGGATCTAGTATAGCATACAGGAGGTGGTGGAGGTCGAGGATCTAGTATAGAATGAGGTGTAGGGATTTAGTATACTATACGGCAGGATGTGGAGATGCGGGGATCTAGTATAGTATACAGTAGGAGATGGAGGTGCAGGGATCTAGTATAGCATACAGGAGGTAGTGGAGGTGCGAGGATCTAGTATAGAATGAGGTGTAGGGATTTAGTATACTATACGGCAGGATATGGAGATGCGGGGATCTAGTATAGTATACAGTAGGAGATGGAGGTGCAGGGATCTAGTATAGCATACAGGAAGTGGTGGAGGTGCGAGGATCTAGTATAGAATAGGTGTAGGGATTTAGTATACTATACGGCAGGATATGGAGATGTGGGGATCTAGTATAGTATACAGTAGGAATGGAGGTGCAGGGATCTAGTATAGCATACAGGAGGTGGTGGAGGTGCGAGGATCCAGTATAGAATGAGGTGTAGGGATTTAGTATATTATACGGCAGGATATGGAGATGCGGGATCTAGTATAGTATACAGTAGGAGATGGAGGTGCAGGGATCTAGTATAGCATACAGGAGGTGGTGGAGGTGCGAGGATCTAGTATAGAATGAGGTGTAGGGATTTAGTATACTATACGGCAGGATATAGAGATGCGGGGATCTAGTATAGTATACAGTAGGAGATGAAGGTGCAGGGATCTAGTATAGCATACAGGAGGTGGTGGAGGTGCGAGGATCTAGTATAGAATGAGGTGTAGGGATTTAGTATACTATACGGCAGGATGTGGAGATGCGGGGATCTAGTATAGTATACAGTAGGAGATGGAGGTGCAGGGATCTAGTATAGCATACAGGACGTGGTGGAGGTGCGAGGATCTAGTATAGAATGAGGTGTAGGGATTTAGTATACTATACGGCAGGAATGGAGATGTGGGGATCTAGTATAGTATACAGTAGGAGATGGAGGTGCAGGGATCTAGTATAGCATACAGGAGTGGTGGAGGTGCGAGGATCTAGTATAGAATGAGGTGTAGGGATTTAGTATACTATACGGCAGGATATGGAGATGCGGGGATCTAGTATAGTATACAGTATGAGATGGAGGTGCAGGTATCTAGTATAGCATACAGGAGGTGGTGGAGGTGCAAGGATCTAGATAGAATGAGGTGTAGGGATTTAGTATACTATACGGCAGGATATGGAGATTGCGAGGATCTAGTATAGTATACAGTATGAGATGGAGGTGCAGGGATCTAGTA
This sequence comes from Oophaga sylvatica, assembly GCA_033576555.1. NCBI lineage: Eukaryota > Metazoa > Chordata > Amphibia > Anura > Dendrobatidae > Oophaga > Oophaga sylvatica. The sequence continues at coordinate 19,119 of JARQOD010011789.1, forward strand.
TAGCAACAGGAGGTAGTGGAGGTGCGAGGATCTAGTATAGAATGAGGTTAGGGATTTAGTATACTATACGGCAGATATGGAGATGCGGGATCTAGTATAGTATACAGTAGGAGATGGAGGTGCAGGGATCTAGTATAGTATACAGGAGGTGGTGGAGGTGCGAGGATCTAGTATAGAATGAGTTGTAGGGATTTAGTATACTATAGGCAGGATGTGGAAATGCGGAGATCTAGTATAATATACAGTAGGAGATGGAGCTGCAGGATCTAGTATAGCATACAGGAGGTGGTGGAGGTGCGAGGATCTAGTATAGCATAAGGAGGGGTGGAGGTGCGAGATCTAGTATAGCATACAGGAGGTAGTGGAGGTGCGAGATCTAGTATAGAATGAGGTTGGGATTTAGTATACTATACGGCAGGATATGGAGATGCGGGATCTAGTATAGTATACAGTAGGAGATGGAGGTGCAGGATCTAGTGTAGAATGGGGTGTAGGGATTTAGTATACTATACGGCAGGATGGTATGCGGGATCTAGTATAGCATACAGGAGGTGGAGAGATGCGATTATCTAGTATACATACAGGAGGTGGTGAGATGCGAGGATCTAGTATAGAATGAGGTGTAGGGATTTAGTATACTATACGGCAGGATATGGAGATGGGGGGATCTAGTATAGTATACAGTAGGAGATGGAGGTGCAGGGATCTAGTATAGCATACAGGAGATGGTAGAGATGCGAGGATCTAGTATAGAATGAGGAAACATGAAAGATTCATATATCGGTACACTGTGTCCATTATCTTCTTACAGATTTGTCATGGGTTGGTTCAGCTCATTTCACAGAAAGAGAAAAATGATCCATCCCATAATGGTGCAGCAGATAGAACCAGAAGCCGTGAGGTAAGTGATGCTCAGCAGTCATATTGTGTCATCCGTGTGTCCCTGCCAGAATACACACTGCAATACACAGACAGGCTGCAGGTCTCTGGACTCTTAAGGGTATGCCACACTAAGCGAGATCGCTAATGAGTCAGCGATTTTATGACGCAGTAGCGATCTCGTTAGCGACTTAGCGTGTGTGACATGTACAGCGATGTGGCCCCTGCTGAGATGTCGCTGATCGCTTATGAACGTTTGAACCGTTTTTTGGTCGTTGGTGTCCCGCTGGTGAGCCTGAATCGCTGAGTGTGACACCCTTCACCAGCGTCGCAGGTGGGACTAGGTTTTCCCCAACGACCGGAGAGGTCGTTATACAGATCACTGATGAGTTGTGTTTGGAATCACAGATCGCTGATGAGTTGTGTTTGGAATCTAACTAGCGATCACATAGCGATCTCGCCAGGTTAAGTCGTTGTCGTGATCGCTGGTGCATCGCTAAGTGTGGCAGTGCTTTAACTCAAGGCCCACCAACAGGTCATGTTATCAGATTTCCCTTGCATTGTACAGGTGATGCAATTATCACCTGGTCAATACTAAGGAAATCCTGATAACATGACCTGTTGGTGGGCCTTGAGGACTGGAGTTGGGGAACCCTGCTCTAACTCATCAGCCTCATATGCGTCTATTGTGCAGTCGGGTTGGTCATGAGATTCACAGCGAGTCTGTACTCTGACCATGAAACACAGATTTGTGAATCCAGCCTCGGCCTAATATCCTGATATCGTACAGCAACAAAGAAATATCTACTTCATAAGGCAGTATAGTAGTTATATTCGTGTACATAGGAGCCGTATTAAAGTAGTTACTAGATGGAGGCCCAATGCTATTGCATCAGGAGGGCGGAAATGTCACAATGGGGGCAGGCGTTGCAGCGTTGAGAATATCTCCGCCCATATTAATATTCTTGTACATAGGGGCAATATTATAGTAGTTATATTCTTGGACATAGGGAGCAGTATTATAGTAGTTATATTCTGTACATATGAGCAGTATTATAGTATTATATTCTTGTACATAGGAGGCAGTATTAAAGTAGTTATATTCTTGTACATAGTGACATTATTATAGTAGTTATATTCTTGTACATAGGAGCAGTATTATAGTAGTTATATTCTTGTACATAGGGGCAGTATTATAGTATTATAATCTTGTACATAGGGGGCAGTATTATAGAGTTTATATTCTTGTACATAGGAGCATATTATGCTAGTTATATTAATACATAGGAGCAGTATTATAGTAGTTATATTTTTGCACATGGGGCAGTATTATAGTAGTTTATATTCTTGTATAATGGGAGCAGTATTATAGTAAGTTATATTCTTGCACATGGGGCAGTATTATAGTAAGATCAGATAGATTAATCCCATGCACACTATCTTAGGTGCTACTGAGGAAAAACGATATCAAATACTGAAAGACACCTCGAGCACACTCCAAATAAGAATAATCCAAAAAGTATGGTATCAATTTAAAGTCTTTATTATGGCATTCCAGTGAAGCTCCAGTAAATGAAAAAATATAGAAACACAGAACCCCAACGTTTCGGCCTATCTGGCCTTCCTCAAGGGGGATTTTTTTCTGTGACAGTATTATAGTAGTTATATTTTTGTACATAGGAGCAGTATTATAGTAGTTATATTCTTGTACATAGGGGCAATATTATAGTATTATATTCTTGTACATAGGGAGCATTATTATAGTAGTTATATTCTTGAACATAGGGGGTATATATAGTAGTTATATTCTTGTACATAGGAGCAGTATTATAGTAGTTATATTCTTTTAAATAGGGGCAGTAATTATAGTAGTTATATTCTTGTAAATAGGGGCAGTATTATAGTAGTTATATTCTTGAACATGGGGCAGTATTATAGTAGTTATAATCTTGTACATAGGGGCAGTATTATAGTATTATATTCTTGTACATAGGGGACAGTATTATATAGTTATATTCTTGTACATGGGGGCAGTATTATATTAGTTTATTCTTGTACATAGGGGCAGTATT
>JARQOD010011790.1:0-22068 GCA_033576555.1 Oophaga sylvatica
AGAAAAATCCTGCACCATCTGCGTCAAACTGGACACTTGATCTGCCAAGTTAAGAAGCGGATCCATGACCAGGGAAAAAAAAATTGCAAATTACCGTTTAAATGTCAGGTTAGTGATAATGTAAAGCAGCTGAAATGCAGGCCAGTGTGCTCAGGACAAGCCTGCACTGCAGCAGCCAAAACCACCACAAGGTGGCATCAAAAACATCCAAAGCTGTGTTAGGAATAATCAGTCATACAAGAACCAGAAGTCTCAGCAAGCCCGTGGTCAGAAACAAGGCAATAGGTCAAAACCAGATGAGAGCTGTCAGACTACTGCTGTGTAGCGCAACCTTCCCCAGAGGGAGCTAGGGAGGGACGGGAGACTGAGTACACAGAGAAGTTATACACATCAGAAGCACAGGCACCACCAAGTGGTGGGAGCGTGGTCAGACAAGCCGAGTCAAAACCGTACAGAGGCAGAAGTACCAGAAGGAGCAGCAATACATGTAGTCAATATACCAAGCCGAGGGTCAAATAGCCAGACAGAGAACGTAGCAGCAGAGACGGATACCAAGAGACGGGGTCAGAGTCAGTCCGAATCATACCCGAGTAAACAAGTCAAAGGCAGGAGGATCACCAGGTAACAGGGGTCAGAGGCTCTAAACTGGAAGCTTGAGTTATCACTAACACTGGTAGGCCGGCTGTGACGGACTGAAATAGCCCAGCCCGCTCCAGAACGAGGCTGAGGAAATTAACCCCCGCATGACCAGTCCTGAGAGAGGACAGCAGCGCACAAACTCCGGACTGGACCATGACAGCAGCAAGTCTCTGCACAGTATTAGACCGGGCGAGACGCTGGGACCAACATCTTTGCTGAGCAGGCTCCACTGCGGCCAGAGATGGATGGGGGACCGCAGCGGGACATGTTCGAGACTCCCCTTGTGCAGCAGCGGGAACTCAAACCCTAACATTACCCCCCTTCATAGGTGCCCCTTCTTTGGGCCTTGCTGCGCTCAAAGGCAGTGATGAGCTGCCGAGCGTGAACATGCTCGGCAGGCTCCCATGACCTATCCTCAGGCCCATAACCGCTCCAATCCACCAAATAAAATTTTTTACCTTGTACTACCTTGCACCCAATAATGGCGTTCACCTCATGATCGTCGGTAGATGAACCCGGCGTCCCGGCAGATGACTCGGAAAACCGGGAAATGGCCACGGGTTTCAGGAGGGACACATGAAAGGTGTCGGTGATACCAAGGCGAGGCGGAATGGCTAGGCGGTAAACCACCGGGTTTACCTGCTCAAGAACTTTAAAGGGACCCAAAAAGCGAGGTGACAACTTGGTGGACTCTACACGTAGCCAGATGTTTTGGGCAGAGAGCCACACTAGGTCACCCGGAGCAAATGTAGGAGCGGGGTGCCGATGGTCATCGGCCGCAGACCTCATCCTCTCTTTGGAGGCCTGAATGGCATCCTGGGTGCGGTCCCAAATGTCCCGTGCCTCCACAGCCCAGTCTGCCACCCTGGAATCGGCGGAAGACACGGGCATGGTCACTGGTACCCGCGGATGCTGACCGTAGTTCAGGAGGAATGGGGTCTGTCCGGTGGAGTCAGCCACAGCATTATTTAGAGCGAACTCAGCCCACGGTAGCAAGGATGCCCAGTTATACTGCCTGGCAGAGACAAAATGTTGCAAGTATGTGACCAAGGTCTGGTTGGCCCCCTCTACCAACCCATTCGTCTTGGGATGGAATGCAGAGGAGAGATTCAACTCAATGCTGAGTAAATGACACAGTTCTCCCCAGAACAGAGACGCAAACTGGGGACCTCGATCACTGACAATTTTGTCTGGCATACTGTGCAGGAGGAAAATATGCCTAATGAATAATGCTGCCAAGGCCCATGCAGACGGTAACCATGGTAACGGCACCAAGTGTACCATTTTGGAGAAGTGGTCGGTTATCACCCAGATGATGGTGCATCCCCGAGACTTGGGTAAACCCACCACAAAATCCATCCTGTCCATCTCCCAAGGCATGTCTGCCACCGGTAGAGGGAAAAGTAGCCCAGCTGGCCGTTGTCGAGGGGACTTATTCTTGGCGCAGGAGACACACGCCTGAACGTATTCCCTGACATCACGGACCATATGTAGCCACCAGTATGTCCTCGCCAGCAACTCAGATGTCCTCTTTGTCCCAAAATGTCCACCCACCCTGGACGAATGTGCCCAAGAGAGTACCTCCGGTCGCAAATTGGTGGGCACAAAAGTCTTGCCCGGAGGCACAGACTCAAGTGAAACCGTGGCCACCGTTCTTAGGCTCTCTGTGGGGACAATCAACCAAGGCTCCTCCTCCACCTCTTCAGAGGACACCACGGAGCGAGACAGAGCGTCGGCACAAATGTTCTTCTCACCGGAGAGGAAATGGAGGGTGAAATGGAACCGGGTGAAAAACAAGGACAATCTGGCCTGGCGAGAATTTAGCCGCTGGGCAGTCTGTAAATAAACCAAGTTTTTGTGGTCAGTAAAAACTTGAAAGGGAAAACGAGCCCCCTCCAGGAGATGTCTCCACTCGGAAAAGGCCAACTTCATGGCTGGTAACTCCCTGTCCCCAATGGAATAATTCCTCTCCGCTGGTGTGAAGGTCTTGGAAAAAAGAAGCAAGTATGCTTCCGACCTTGAGCATCCTTTTGAAAGAGGACTGCTCCAGCATCAACGGATGAGGCATCTACCTCCAATATAAAAGGCTTATCAACATCGGGGTGATGTAAGATGGGAGCGCTAGCAAAATGAGATTTAACTGAAGTAAAGGCCTTGGAGACCTCCTCTGAACATAACTTGGGATTAGCTCCCTTCTTGGTGAGGGCTACCAATAGAGCTACCAAAGTAGAGAAGTGGGGAATGAATTGGCGATAGTAGTTGATGAACCCCATAAAGCGCTGCACCGCTTTAAGGGAGTGGGGTTCTTGCCAATCCATTACAGCCTGTAGTTTGGCAGGATCCATAGCCAATCCCTGGGGGGAGATGATATAGCCCAGGAAAGGTAGAGACTCCTGCTCAAACATGCACTTCTCCAACTTCGCATATAGGGAATTTGCTCACAAGAGGTCGAAGACCTTGCAGATATCTCTCCGGTGGGAGCCATTTCTGGAGAAAAGATGAGAATGTCATCCAGATAGACTACTACCGAGGTGGTCAACATATCCCGGAAGATGTCGTTCACAAAGTCTTGGAAGACAGCAGGGGCATTACAGAGCCCAAAGGGCATTACCAGATATTCGTAATGCCCATCCCTGGTATTAAATGCAGTCTTCCATTAGTCCCCCTCACGGATGCGAATCAAGTTATATGCACCCCGCAGGTCTAGCTTAGTAAATACCCTTGCTCCCCGAAGTCTGTCAACAAGCTCAGAGATTAGCGGCAAAGGATACTTATCTTTCATGGTGATAGCGTTGAGACCTCTATAATCAATGCATGGACGTAATTCTCTGTTCTTCTTCTGCACAATGAAGAACCTCGCTCCCGCTGATGACACCGACTTCCTAATGTGTTATGTTTAGGTAGCTGAGGAGAAAAAGCAAAAATGGTAATACACCAGAGAGGCTGGAACCTATTGGATTGCAGTAACCTGAACTAACCACACAACTAGAGGTAGTCGTTGAGCGTTCCTACGTTGATCCTAGACGCCTCGTCACAACCTTAGAGATAGCTACACCTAGAGGCAGAAAGATGAAAGCTATCTGCCCCGGAGCAGATCCCCAAAGAAAATAGGAAGCCCCCAAACATATAATGGTGGTTAGACAAGAAGATAGCACGGACACAGACAGAAAATAGAATGAGCAAACATTGGGGCCCTATCTGTCTAGACAGAAAAGTACAGGAAAGAATTCTGACTGCAAAGCAGAAAATATCTTATCTGAAAGCAGCAGGTGCAGGCAAGACTCCAGAAACTTCCAAATGAACCAGGAACCACAATTGAGACAAGAACAATTGATCACCGGCGACCATCATGGGAGGGAACCTTCCTTTATATCAGTCTAGTCAGTGATCCCAGATTGCCATTCCTCCCTGAAAGGTTCAGTAGTGTCTGTAACCACCAGAGGGAGCCTCTGCTCAGAAACCATCTCTAGCACATTCACAACAGTACCCCCCCCTTGAGGAGGGGTCACCGAACCCTCACTTGTTCAACCAGGCCGATCAGGATGAGCTCGGTGATAGGCACGGATCAGTCTCCTAGCATGGATGTCCGAAGCAAACACCCATGAATTGTCCTCCTGACCATAACCACTCCACTTAACCAAATACTGAAGTTTACGTTTAGAAAAACGAGAATCCAATATTTTCTCGACCACATACTCCAGATTGCCCTCAACCAAAACAAGGTCAGGAGGCGCAGCCATAGGAAACACTGGTTCGACAAACCTCTTCAATAAGGACTTGTGGAACACGTAATGGATAGGGTTGAGCATTCCGATACTGCAAATATCGGGTATCGGCCGATATTGGCTGTATCGGAATTCCGATTCCGAGTTCCGATATTTTCGTCATATCGGATACCGGAATCGGGATTGTCACTGTCACTGTCAGTGTCCGTCGGTCGGGTCTGTCAGGAGTCAGCGGCACTTACCTGGCAGAAGATCTCCGGCGGTCACGTCCTGGACTGCTTGATGGCCGCAATCTTCTTTCTCCGGCGGTCACATGCAGTTTCTCGCGATAACTGCAGTGACTGCTGGGTAATCCCGGCCGTAAAGCAGTCAGTCCGATGACGTCACCGCCGGGGAAGCAGGTAATCAGCTGTGCTGCGCCGGGATGACAGGCTCTGCCTGTCATTGCGATGTAGCAGAGTTGGATCGTCGTGGGACTGTCGTTATGGACTGCGTCGGACAGGTGGTATACTGTTGGTTTGTTTTTTTTTCTTTTTTTACAGGAGATCGATGGCGTCGCAGGAATGAGAGTACAATAAAATTAATGAAAAGTGTGTTGTCTCTTTTATTTCATTAAAAGACTTTTTTCTTGCTTTGTCTTTTTTTTAAACATTTAAAAACTTTGGGATTAATAATGGATCGGTGTCTTATTGACACCTCTCCATTATTAACCGGGCTTATTGTCACCGTGCAATCAACGGTGACATTAACCCCTTATTACCCCGCTTGCCACCGCTACAGGGCAAGTGGGAAGAGCCGGGTAAAGTGCCACAATTGGCACATCTTTTGATGCGCCAAATGTGGGGCTGCTGTAGCCTGGTATTATCAGGCTGTTGAGGGCCAAAATCCATGGGCCTTGACAGTCTTTTAATACCAGGCCGCAGCAGTCTGCATTTTACTTGGCTGGTTAACAAAAATAGGGGGGATCCCCACGCCGTTTTTTTTTCGAGGGGATCCCCTATTTTTGTTAACCAGCCAAGCTAAGCAGACTGCTGTGGCCTGGTATTATCAGGCTGGCAAGGTCCATGGATATTGGATCCTTACTAGCCTGAAAAACCAGGCCTCAGCGGTCTGCTTCATCTGGCTGGTTAACAAAAATAGGGGGGACCCCACGCCAATTTTTTTCGAGGGGATCCCCTATTTTTGTTAATCAGCCAAGATATGCAGACTGCTGTGGCCTGGTATTATCAGGCTGGCAAGGTCCATGGATCTTGGCTCCTTAACAGCCTGAAAATCCAGGCCTCAGCGGTCTGCTTCATCTGGCTGGTTAACAAAAATAGGGGGGACCCCACGCCAATTTTTTTCGAGGGGATCCCCTATTTTTGTTAATCAGCCAAGATATGCAGACTGCTGTGGCCTGGTATTATCAGGCTGGCAAGGTCCATGGATCTTGGCTCCTTAACAGCCTGAAAATCCAGGCCTCAGCGGTCTGCTTCATCTGGCTGGTTAACAAAAATAGGGGGGACCCCACGCCAATTTTTTTCGAGGGGATCCCCTATTTTTGTTAATCAGCCAAGATATGCAGACTGCTGTGGCCTAGTATTATCAGGCTGGCAAGGTCCATGGATCTTGGCTCCTTAACAGCCTGAAAATCCAGGCCTCAGCGGTCTGCTTCATCTGGCTGGTTAACAAAAATAGGGGGGACCCCACGCCATTTTTTTTTCGAAGGGAACCCCTATTTTTGTTAATCAGTTCCCTCTGACGTCACTGATTGTGTCCCTGGCTGACCTGAAGTGAAAGTGGAAAGCAATCAATTAAGCTTTCCACTTAAGGGCCCGTCTCACATAGCGATATCGCTACCGAGATCGCTGCTGAGTCACTAGTTTTGTGACGCAGCAGCGAGCTCACCAGCGATATCGCTATGTGAGACGGGCCCTTAAGCGATGTTACCCGCAGTGTCGCTGTCCCAGATCGCTGCCTGAGCTGCCTGTTTGGCAGCTCAGCAGCGATCATGTAGCGATACACCAGCGATCCTGACAAGTGCATATCGTTGTCGGGATCGCTGGTGTATCGTTATGTGACACCCAGCCTTTACTCTCCTGTCAGGCAGGAGAGGAACTCATTCATTTGGGGTTTACTGTGAGGCTGCAGCATTAGATGCGGTCCCTGCAGTAAACATTAACCCTTTCTGAAGGATTACACCGTGGGACCTGACTGTGCATGGGATAGGTAAGAATAATTTTGCTTTTTTATTTTATTTTTATTACAGGAAATGGTTTTTGCAGTAAAATAAAAGATGGTCAAAAACATGTGTCTTTATTTCATTAAAATGATTTTTAATTAAAGTGTGTGTGTTTTATCTTTATTTCATGCAATAGGATTAATAATTGATAGTTGTCTAATTGACAGCTCTCAATTATTAACCTGGCTTAAGGTCACCTTTCAATAGCAAGGTGGCTTTAACCCCATATTAACCCATTCGCCACCGCTACAGGGCAATGGGAATAGACGGCAAAGTGCCAGAAAGGGCGAATCTAATTATAGATTTGTCTTTCCTGGGGTGTCTGGGGGCAGATGTTAGTAGCCGGGGGGGGGCAAAAATAATGGTCCCTCTCTGGGCTATTATTATCTGCCCCCACTCACTGGCTTTGTCTGTCTGGTTGCGAAAATAGGGCGGGAGCCCACGCATTTTTTTTCAGCAATTTTACACCTCATATATATATATACATGTCATTGAATTTGTGACACATATATATATATATATTTATATTTGTAGTTCATACACTTCTACATAGTATAATAGCCGCTAATTCAATTGCCGGCTTTTGTGAAAATGCAGAACCCGACATGAAATGACACTTGGTGTACATAGGGTTAACCATGTCTTTTCATGTCCTTTGCTATCTAATTTGCACAAACAATTAAATCAGACTATGTGTGCAAAATTTCACACCTGTAGGGGTTAATTAAAGGTGTAAATTCGTAGCAAAAAAGTCCGTTTTTTTTACAACGAATTTACACCTTTAATTAACCCCTACAGGTGTGAAATTTTGCACACATAGACTGATTTAATTGTTTGTGCAAATCAGATAGCAAACGACATGAAAAGACATGGTTAACCCTATGTACACCAAGTGTCATTTCATGTCGGGTGCTTCTGTCTTTTCACTGAAGCCGGCTTTACCCGGCAATTGAATCAGAGGATATTTTACTATGTAGAAGTGTATAAACTATACATATATGTATATATATATATATAATGTCACAATGACATGTATATATATATATATGTATTCTATGTGTGTATATTTAGTGTTTACAAGGAAAGAATGGGGTTTTTTTAGTTGCGATATTTTGTTCCCATAGACTTACATGGGACTTCCGGTATCGGTATCGGGTATCGCCGATATTTTAGTGATATCGGCGATACCATTCTGATTCCGATACTTTAGGATATCGGAAAGTATCGCTCAACTCTAGTAATGGATCTTAAATGTCCCTGGAAGAAGCAAACGGAAGGAAACCGGATTAAGAATCTCCATGATCTTATAAGGTCTTATCTTATAAGGTCCAAAGAACCTAGGCTTAAACTTTGGAGATGCAACTCTCATAGGGATAGGGATATTTCTTGAGGACAACCAAACCAAGCCCCCCACTTTAAACCGAGGACCATCAGTCCTATGCCGGTTGGCAAACCGCTGGGCCTTCTCTTGAGATAGAGACAACCTCTCCACTACCTGGTCCCAAATCTGCTGCATACTCTCCACAACAGAGTCAACACCCGGACAGACAGAAGCCTCCGCCTGTCCCGAAGAAAATCGAGGGTGAAACCCAGAATTGCAGAAAAATGGAGACATCAAGGTGGCAGATCTAGCCCTATTATTAAGAGCAAACTCAGCCAAAGGCAAAAAAGAGACCCAGTCATCTTGATCAGCAGACACAAAACATCGCAAATAAGTCTCCAATGTCTGGTTTGTTCTCTTGGTTTGTAAATTTGTCTGAGGATGAAATGCAGAGGAGAAAGATACTTGAACACCAAGTTTAGAACAAAATGTCCTCCAAAATCTGGAAACAAACTGGACTCCTCTATCACACACAATGTTCTCCGGAATGCCGTGCAACTGAACCACGTGCTGAAGGAACAAAGGCACCAACTCGAAGGAGGAAGGCAACTTAGGTAAAGGCACAAGATGTATCATCTTGGAAAACCTATCACAGATTACCCAGATGACGGTCATTCTCTGAGAGACAGGGAGGTTGGAAATAAAATCCATAGAGATATGGGTCCATGGCCTCTTGGGCACAGGTAATGGCATTAACAAACCACTAGAGCGAGAGCAAGGCTTAGAACAAGAGCAAGTCCCACAGGACTTCACAAAGTCCCTGACGTCACGAGACAAAGTAGTCCACCAAAAGGACCGACTCACCAAGTCTCTGGTACCAAAAATCCCCGGGATGACCAGCCAACGCGGAACAATGAATCTCAGACATCACACTCTTCCTCCACTGGTCTGGGACAAACAATTTCCCAACAGGGCAGCGCTCAGGTTTATCCTCCTGACACCCATCCAGAGCCAGTCTCAAATTGGGCGAGATGGCAGGAAGTACTACACCCTCTTTCAAAATAACAGCAGGATCAGATAACTCAGGAGAATCCGCAACGAAACTCCTTGAGAGGGCATCCGCCTTAACATTCTTAGTTCCAGGAAGAAAAGAAACCACAAAATTAAAACGTGTGAAAAACAAAGCCCACCTGGCCTGTCTAGGATTAAGTCGCTTGGCTGATTCGAGATAAACCAGGTTCTTATGGTCCCTGAGAACCACCACCTGATGTTTGGCTCCTTCCAGCCAATGTCTCTACTCTTCAAAGGCCCACTTCAAGGCCAATAACTCCCGATTACCGACGTCATAATTACGTTCAGTTGGAGAAAACTTTCGAGAGAAAAAGGCACAAGGGTTACTCTTAGAGGTCTCTGCATCCCTTTGGGACAAAACGGCACCTGCCCCAATCTCAGAGGCATCAACCTCCACCTGAAACGGCAGAGAAACATCAGGCTGCCATAGAACAGGAGCAGAAATGAATCTCTGCTTAAGTTCCTGAAATGCAGAAACTGCCTCAGGAGGCCTATTCACCACATCGGAACCCTTTTTGGTCAGATCAGTCAATGGTTTAACAATACCAGAGAAATTACCAATAAATTTACGATAAAAATTGGCAAAACCCAAAACTCTCTGAAGAGCCTTCAATGAAGTAGGTTGAACCCAATCACAGATGGCCTGAACCTTGACCGAGTCCATTTCAATAACAGACGGAGACAAAATGAATCCCTGAAATGAGACCTTCTGTATGCCAAAAAGACACTTTGATCCCTTCACATACAGTGCATTCTCTCTCAAAATCTGGAAAACAGTCCGAACATGTTTCACATGAGAGTCCCAGTCATTGGAAAAAATCAAGATATCATCCAAATAAACAATCTGAAATGTATCCACAAAATCCCTGAAAATATCATTCATGAAGGATTGGAAGACAGAAGGAGCATTAGTGAGCCCAAAGGGCATCACTAGGTACTCAAAATGCCCCTCTGGGGTATTAAACGCCGTCTTCCATTTAATCCCCGTGCTTAATACGAATAAGGTTATACGCCCCTCTGAGGTCAAGCTTGGTAAACCAACTAGCACTTTTCACTCTGGATAACAGGTCAGAAATCAAGGGTAACGGATATTGATATTTCACAGTGATCTTATACAGGAGGCGATAATCAATACACGGCCTCAATGAACCATCCTTTTTGGCCACAAAGAAAAAAACGGCGCCCAAGGGTGAAGAGGATGGTCTGATATGACCCTTCTCCAATGACTACTTGATATAAGATCGCATGGCATGATGTTCAGGTACAGATAAGTTAAAAAGGCGACCCTTAGGAAATTTACCACCGAGCACTAACTCAATAGCGCAATCGTAGTTTCTGTGAGGAGGTAAGGACACAGACTTACTTTCACTAAACACATCAGAAAAATCAGTCAAAAAGTCAGGAACATCCTGAGACTGGGGAGAGGCAGAAAAAACAGGAGTGCCAGCATTAACACATTGGCAGCCGCAACTGGTCACAGACACAGATTTCCAATCCAAAACAGGATTATGAATCTGCAACCAAGGAAAACCCAGAACAATAATGTCATGCAGATTATGCAACACCAGAAATTTGCAACTCTCCTGATGATCTGGTTCAACCCTCATTATCACCTGAGTAGAAAATTGGGGTTTATTCTCCGCCAAAGGGGTAGAATCAAAGCCCAATAGGGGAATAGACTTCTTCAGGGGTATCATGGGAAAGCCAAAACCTTTGGCAAAGTCGAAATCCACCAGGTTAATAGCTGCTCCTGAATCAACAAAAGCTGAGCCGAAAATGTGGACATGGAGCAAATCAGGGTAACAGTCAACAGAAATTTAGTCTGAACACTTCCCAAGACAACTGAGCGCGCAAAACGTCTTCCCCGCTTAGGGCAGATGGAAATAGCATGAGAGGCGTCACCACAGTAGAAACATAACCCATTGCGCTTTCGAAATTCATGACGCTGTGCCCCAGAAGTCACTCCATCACACTGCATGGGCTCAGGAGCTGGCCCACAAGGCAACACCATCTCACGCATACCTCTGTGCTCACGCAAACGTCTGTCAATTTGAATAGCCAAAGACATAGAATCATTGAGACCAGAGGGTACAGGGAATCCCACCATAACGTCCTTTACATTCTCTGACAGACCCTTCCGAAAAAAAGGCTGCCAAAGCATCATCATTCCATTTTGTCAGGACTGCCCACTTTCGAAATTTCTGACAGTACAGTTCAGCGGCTTCACAGCCCTGACTTAATGCCAACCAGTTCTTCTCAGCCTGATCAGTGACATTAAGTTCACCGTACAAAAACCCCAGAGCCTGAAAAAATACATCAACATCATTCAAAACAGGATCCCTAGGTGTCAGGGAAAAAGCCCAATCCTGAGGGTCGCCGCGCAGTAGAGAGATGACAATTTGAACCTGCTGTGCTGCGTTCCCTGAGGACTTAGGCTTCAAGGCAAAAAACAACTTACAGTTATTTTTGAAATTCAGAAATTTAGCTCGATCCCCTCAAAACAAATCTGGCATGGGGATCCTAGGTTCCACAACCGGCAACCCAGCAAGATAGGAAGCAATATTCCGAACCTCAGTGGCAAGCTGATCCACACGGCCAGACAACTGTGCAAACTCCCTTGAGAGAAAAAAAAATCCTCCTCAGCACCAAGAGAGAAAAAGGGAAAAAATGTAACAAACAGAAAAAAAAAAATCTATGACAACTTTTTTCTTTCCAAACTATTTTTCCCTTCTGTGAGTACCATATAATTTTAGTTTTGGGCCGGTGATACTGTTATGTTTCGGTAGCTGAGGAGAAAAAGCAAAAACGGTAATACACCAGAGAGGCTGGAACCTATTGGATTGCAGTAACCTGAACTAACCACACAACTAGAGGTAGCCGTGGAGCGTTCCTACGTTGATCCTAGACGCCTCGTCACAGCCTGAGAGATAACTACACCTAAAGGTAGAAAGATGAAAGCTATCTGCCCCGGAGCAGATCCCCAAAGAAAATAGGAAGCCCCCAAACATATAATGGCGGTTAGACAAGAAGATAGCACGGACACAGACAGAAAATAGAATGAGCAAACGTTGGGGCCCAATCTGTCTAGACAGAAAGTACAGGAAAGAATTCTGACTGCAATCCAACAAAAACCCTAAAAAATACCACCACTTCTGATTGCCAAAAAACCTGAGATCACACAATCACTACCACCTAAATCAGATCTCTGGTGTAACAAAACAAAGCCGCAGCCACTGAAAAAACAGGAAAAAACAAATGAACAAATAATAGTGGCTACAGATAAATTGAGAGGAGCACAGGCCCCAGGAGGGGACCCGGCTGACCTCCACAAAAGTGCAGAAAACTATGAAAAAAGCAAGCACAAAAAGAAAAGCAGAAAATATCTTATCTGAAAGCAGCAGGTGCAGGCAAGACTCCAGAAACTTCCAAATGAACCAGGAACCACAATTGAAACAAGAACAATTGATCACCGACGACCATCATGGGAGGGAACCTCCCTTATATCAGTCAGTCAGTGATCCTAGATTGCCATTCCTCACTGAAAGGTTCAGTACTGTCTGTAACCACAAGAGGGAGCCTCTGCTCAGAAACCATCTCTAGAACATTCACAACACTAATGAATCCCCTTGCCAAGTTCTCCTGAATATATTGGGACATGGCCTCTGTCTCAGGCAAAGGGAGGGGATAAACCCTTCCTCTAGAAGGCTCAGCTCCAGGCAAGAGGTCGATAGGACAGTCATAGGGGCGATGAGGCGGAAGAGTCTCCACAGCCTTCTTCGAGAAAACATCGGCATAGGACCAATAGACCTTGGGAAAAGGAGAGAGGTCTATGGGTATCTCAGTAGTTGTCACCTGCACGCTGTACCTAATGCATCTGCCTTTATATAAATTACCCCAACCCAGAATTCTCCCTGAAGACCACTCAATATGGGGAGAGTGGTGGCAGAGCCAGGGTAATCCCAACAAAACCTCATCTATACCCTCAGGGAGGATAAAAAATTATATATTCTCTTGATGGGAAGGAGACATAGACAAGGTGAATGGGACAGACTGATGGGTGATCTGTGTGGGCAGAATTGCTCCGTTCAACACCCATACCGACACTGGTTCAGCCAGCAACACCAAAGGCATGGTGTGGCGAGAAGCAAAGGAGGACGACATAAAATTCCCCTCTGCCCCAGAATCCACACACAGCTTGATGGGTAGGGTGGTAAAACCGTGGGTAATTATCCCCTTGACTAGCACTTTAGGGGCAAAACTCATGGCGTCCAGTGACCCTGTTCCTACGGTTACTGGGCGCGACCGTTTATTAAACCGCTGTGGACATTGTTAAGCACAATGTCCCTGCTGCTGGCAAATATAACAAATCGGGGATGGACGAGTGACCTGAGATTTAGATCACGTAGGAGCAACCTCCTGAAGGTCGGGTGCCTGAACAGGCGACTCCAGAGGGGTGGCGAAGGTAGGAGCCAACCGAACCCTCTGCCTACACTGGGCTCGTTCCAGCCTCCGCTCGTGGAAACGGAGGTCGACGCGGGTGGAAATAGCGATAAGCTTCTCCAGAGTGGCTGGAATCTCCCTGGTAGCCAAGGCGTCTTTCACATGACCCGCCAGTCCTCTCCAGAACATGGGAATGAGGACTTTATCTGGCCACTCTAATTCCGAGGCCAGAGCCTGAAATTGGACAGCAAAATGGCTGACCAAAGCCGTGCCCTGGGTACTTGCCAGCAGTTGGAGCGCCGTATCGTGGGTGACCTGAGGTCCTAGAAAAACCTTTTTCAGAGCCTCCAGAAAACAAGAAGTGCTCTGCATCACACGTTCGTCGCGCTCCCACAGCGGCGTTGCCCACTCCAACGCTCTGCCCGACAGAAGAGCTATCACAAAGCCCACTTGTGCCCGATCCGTGGTGAAACGTGCAGCCAGAAGCTCGAGGTGTATGGAGCACTGACTCACGAATCCCCGACATTGCTTGCTGTCACCAGCAAACTTGTCTGGAAGTGGGAGGTGGGACAATGTAGGGGCAGAGGTGGCAGAAGACAAACTGGCTGCAGCTACGCTAATAGCCTGAACAGCGACTGCGGTAACATCCACAGCTGAGGTTGTGCACTCAAGAGCCGCCAACCTACCCTCCAGCTGCTGGATGTACAGCTGTAAACGCTGGTCATCCGCCATTTTACTAGCCAGACCCTGGCACTAGTATTATGTTAGGGTCTGCAGAACGCACCAATATAAGATGTAGAGAGGTGCGTTCGCAGCCCGGGGTCCACCGTGCAGGCAGAGCTTGCTGCTAGTAAGATGGCGTAAGTAGCAAACTCTATTATCCCGCATAGTCGCTAAAATAAATGCCGTAGCACGCTGTGGCAGTTAGTGCGAACTCTGTTAATCCACAGAGCCTTCAGCGAGAATGCTACAGCGCTATATGGTGAAAAGTGCGAGCTCACTTAACTTCAGTGAGCCGCAAAGTAAAATACTAGGGCGCTGACTAGTGTTTTACAGCGAACCCTGTGGCATCACAGAGTCGCTGAGAACCCTACTGGGTCCAGGTACACAATTAACTGCTGTGCGGATAGCAGTCCGTGATCATGCAGTCAGAGCACAAGCAGTAATCTCCTCACAGAGTAGCTGGTATTCTAATGGCATTTTCAGCCGAGCCCTGAACACGTGCATACAATCTCCTCACCGGAGGTGCCGGTATTCTAGGGGCTTATTTCAGCCAGACCTAACCACATGCATACATGACCACACTGGCGCAAGCACGTAACGGATTTGATACTAGCGCACGGCCGTGCGGTAAGGACAGCCTTTTATAGCAGCCACGAGAAAAAGACCTTCCAGGAAAGACCAATGGGAAGCTGCTTCAGAACATCAACAGCCAGAGGACCTTCCTGAAGGACCAATAGGAGTGGCAGCTGTATCTGAGTCTACAGAGACTGTGTGACCAGTAGCAGCAATAGTGGAGTTTCAGCTTCCTAGAGGGAAGAGGGCTTCCTTTTGCCCAGAGGCTTCAGTTCAAAACCCTAACCATGACATAC
Source organism: Oophaga sylvatica (assembly GCA_033576555.1). Lineage (NCBI taxonomy): Eukaryota > Metazoa > Chordata > Amphibia > Anura > Dendrobatidae > Oophaga > Oophaga sylvatica. The sequence goes on from JARQOD010011790.1 coordinate 15,010, forward strand.
AAAGCCATCCACAACCTCCATACATTTGTGACATGGTCTCCCGCTACCTACCCACACGCAACCTTCGATCCTCTCAAGATCTCCTTCTCGACTCCCCCCTCATCTCTTCTTCCCACAACCGCATACAAGACTTCTCCCGGGCTTCCCCCATACTCTGGAACTCCCTGCCGCAAAACATCAGACTTTCACCAACAACGGAAACCTTCAAGAAGAACCTGAAGACCCACCTGTTCCGACAAGCCTACAGCCTACAATGATCCTCAGTCTACTGAACCATCGCACGACCTGCTCTACCCTTTCCTAGTGTATCCTCACCCATCCCTGTAGACTGTGAGCCCTCGCGGGCAGGGTCCTCTCTCCTTCTGTACTTTTGTGTCCCTTGTCTAGCACACGTTTATTGTACCTGTCTAATATTTTCCCTTTTCATATGTAAAGCGCCATGGAAAAAATGGCGCTATATAAATGTGTAATAATAATAATAATAATACAGCATATGTGAGGCAGAGTTTCACCTTGTTAGTATGTCGCATATCAGCTGGTGAGCGGAAAGGCAAAAGTGGCGCTTTAGCACAGAAACGCGAGTAGCAACAGGGTGAGAATGATGAAAGTGCACACTCACTTCCCGCACTTTTTAGCAGCAGCTCCGACATGTGTGGGTAGTTTTTCAGGAAGCTCTGTAGCATCGGTCAAGAGATCTGCGTCAAACAAGCTAGTCTCAGAGCTGCTACGAGATTTATCTCGTTATCGCACAAGATCAGGCCCTGCTTGTGGTTCACAGGCATCAACCACTCATCTGTAAGAAGAAATGCTAGCACAGGCTTCCAGTATCTGTTGTTTCAGATGCTGCACATCTCGTATATTTGCAGCATAGACAATTGTCTTAAGATGACCCCAAAGGTAAAAATCTAATGGAGTCCGATTGGGATACCTCAGTGGCTATTCACCTGGCCCACGATGACCAATCCACTTTCCAGGATACTGTTCATGTAGGAATGCTCGGACCTGACACCCATAATGTGGTGGTGCACCATCTTGCTGGAATAACTCAGGGAACGTGCCATTTTCAGTTTCCTGGAAAGTGGATTGGTCGTCATGGGCCAGTTGAATGGCCACCAAGGTCTCCCGATCTGACCCCATTAGACTTTTATCATTGGGGTCATCTGAAGGCAATTGTCTATGCAGTGAAGATACGAGATGTGCAGCATCTGAAACAATGCATACTGGAAGGCTGTGCTAGCATTTCTTCTGCGGTGTTGCTATCAGTGTAATCAAGAGTGGGAGAAGAGGGTTACATTGATAATCCAACACAATGGGCAGAACTTTGAACACATTTTATAAGTGGTCATAAACTTGTAAATAACTCATGAAAGAATAAAGTTATGTTAAAACCAAGCACACCATTGTTTTTCTTGTGAAATTCTCAACAAGTTTGATGTGTCACATGACCCTCTTCCCATTAAAAAAGTAAAGTTGGATCCAAAATGGCCAACTTCAAAATGGCCACCATGGTCACCACCCATCTTGAAAAGTTTTCCCCCTCCCATATACTAATTTGCCACAAACAGGAAGTTGATATCACCAACCATTTCCATTTTATTTAGGTGTATCCATATAAATGGCCCACCCTGTATAACAAAATATTGAGATGAACTTTTATTAATGAACAAATACTTATTTTCCTTCATGATTTGCAAAATAAATCTTGCCAAATCAGACAAGGTGATTTTCTGGATTTGTTTTCTCACTTTGACTCTCATAGTTATGGTCTACCTATGATGTCAATTACAGGCGTCTCTCATTTTTTTAAAGTGGGAGAACTTGCACAATTGGTGGCTGACTAAATACTTTTTTTCCCCACTGTAAGTAGTCCTTCACCATCTTGGTCAACTTCTCCCTCCATGTCATAGTTACACCCACAGATAGCCCTTGCTGATGGGATGGTCTCATGAAAATGGTTCAGTTGGTGGACATTCCCTCCCTGAGTTGCACCTGGTGTGCGTGGCCCTCCCCTGTAATCCTTGTGGGTGAAGAGAGCAGGTACGTGTGCCACCAGCGCCATCTGAGGGTAGTCTTTTGAGCAAGTCTTCCACTATGGCCCTCTGGAATGCATTCACTGAAAATGGCATGTTTGCCTCTGACATTGGAGAAGCAAATTTCTCCTTGTCTTTCATGTGAGGGTCTTGGGAAAGGCATCTGGACATGAACTCTGACGTGTGGCAGACTACAAAGTGTCAAAAGTTTAGTGTCCTCACCAGGAAAAGCACTAACCATCCTCTCAATCTCACGATGCATAGCCTCCTCCTCCTCTTCAGGCAATCCATGCTGGACAGGCATGAAACTGGGATTTGGAGTCCCCTCTGTAGCACAAACCAATAACTCCTGTTCCTTCTCATCCTCCTCCTCCTTTTGTTCCTCGTCATCACCCAATGTGGCCTGAGAATATTGTGTGAGGCTGGGCTGTATGGTATCAGCCACTGTACATTATTGCTCCATAGCCACCTGCTCAGCATTCAAAGCTTTGAGATTCTGCAGCAGATGTTTTAATGGACAGAGCAGCAGGATGGTTACGTTCATAATGGCATCATCAGCTCTCACCATCTTGGTGCAGTACTCAAATTTTTGAAGAACCTCACATAGGTTAGCGATCCACACCCATTCAGCAGTTGTTATGTGTGTGGGCTGAGTGTTACTCTGACAGGCATTGAGAAACTGGAATTCAGAGAATGCCTTCTGCTGCTCACTAAGCCTTTGCCAACATATGGAAGGTCGAATTCCAGCATGTGGACAGGTCACAAATTAGTCGGTGACGACACAAATTAAAGCGCTGCTGTAGCAAAGATAGACCGGTGAAAGCCTGAGATGACTTTCGGAGATGTGCGCTGACACAGTGTACCTTGGCAAGTGGGTCAGGCAAGTCAGGGTATGTATTTAAAAAAAGCTGTACAACCAAGTTCAGCATGTGGTCCATGCATGGAATGTGTACCAGCTTGCCGAGCTTTAAAGATACCACCAAATTACGCCCATTATCGCACATAGCCAGACCTGGTTGGAGAGCCACTGACTGGTCTGTTCTTTTATCCCTTTTGACAGCTTGGCTGCATTGTGAGCTTTATCACCTAAACAGATGAGCTTCAGCAGAGCGTGCTGCCACTTCATCAAGGCAGTGTTGCAGATTTCCCAGCTGGGGATTGATAGGGAGTTTAGTTTTGCTGAAGATGAGGAGGAGGAGAAACAGGAAGTGGAATACTAGGACACAGAAACCCTGATGGAAGATGGGGCCGCTGTTCTTGGTGTGGGTAAGATGCGTGATGTCCAAGCCTTTGACTCTGTCCCAGACTCCACCTGGTTAACCCAGTGTGCCATCAGGGAAATATATCTCCTTGTCCACAAAAACTTGTCCACAAGTCTGTGGTTAGGTGGAACTTCCCTGTGACTGCATTGGCCAGAGCACGACTGATATTGTATAACACTTGCTTATGTAATGCGGGCATGGCACACCAGGAAAAATAATGTCGGCAGGAAATTGAGTACCGTGGGGCTGCCACCATCAAGAGGTCATGGAAATACTCAATTCCCACAAGTTGAAATGGCAACATTTCCAGGGCTAGAAATCTGGCAATGTGGGTGTTTAGCGTTTGGGCCTGTGGGTGGGTGACTGGCAGACACAGATTTTTTACCCAGGTGTTCCGCCAACCTACTAGGGTGCTGGGCTGCCATGGTTTTTGCATGCTGGTTGTGCTCAGGTTGGCAATGTTCTTGCCTCTTATTAGCTTGGTTTGGCAGATGCTGCAAATTACAGTTGTTTTTTCTGAAGGACTTTCAGAAAAAACTGCCATACAGGAGAACAATGCAACCTTGGCCTTGTTATCTAGCCGAGTAGGGGAGCTCTGTGGAACAGTTGACCGAGTTCTACCTCTGGTCAAACCACTACTTCTTCTTGACTGTTTTCTTGCTACGCATCCATCCCTCTCTGCCCTTAAGTTCTCACTTGGTGCTGGATCAGGGCATCATCATCAACCACGTCATCTTCCAAATCCTCAATCTGATCCTCCTTCTGAGTTGTGATTTGAGGCTGACCTATTGGCAACTGTGCATAATTATTATCTTGCACCTCTTTAGACATGAATTGACCTTCCTCAATGTGGCTTTCTCCTGGCTGTGGGTGCTGAAATGTTTGTGCATTACTGCAGTCCACTGTCAGGAACACCGCACTATACTTGCTCACTGAGCCAGTGCGTGTGTCCTGAGTAAACCAACTGTGGCCAAAGATACCTGTGGAGCAGAGCAGCAGCAGGGAAGACGTGTGCTTCAGACAACCAGGAGCTGAAGCATGTAACTGCCTAGGGGCGGAGCCGGCCACAGGTCTCTCAGAGGAAGCAGTAACAGATAGAGAATGCTTCAGGCCAGAGGACCTGAAGCACGTGACTGCTGGTGGCGTGACCTAAGCTCCAGAGATCTAGGAGGTGAAGGAAAACTCCTAGAAGGGTAACTACAGGGCAAAGTTACCAAGGGGCATAGACAGAATGGATAATCAAGACATAGCCAAGAGGTCATATACGGAGAGGGCGACGAAGTACAAGAGGAGCAGGCAGAGCGTAATCAGAAATTAGCCAAGAGGTCGGACACAGAGAGCGGTAAAGTACAAGAGGAGCAGGCAGAGCGTATTCAGAACGTAGCCAAGGGTCATACATGGAGGAAGCAGCAGAGTACAAAAGGGGCAGGCAAAACTCGAATCAGGGATACAGCCAAATCAGAACCAGACAGACGAAACGTAGAACAGGCACAAAACACTGGCACAAGCACAACAGAGTCAAACACACTCGGCCAAGGGTCAGAGTATAAGCGACAGGGAATGGCCCCACAATGAGGCTATAAAAAGCATCCCAGAATCCCAGAGTGTCACGCTGTCACTGTATACAGGAGGTCCGGGGTCTATGCTGACCCTAAGCTGGGGCCCTGACTAATCCCTCTACCTGGAGGTACTGTTGATGGTACAGAGGTCCAGGCCGCCAGCGTAACCCTATCTCCTGTGAATCCCTGACCCTCTGTAATCTAGTCCTGAGAAGGACCCTGATCACCACCACAGGGAACGGGAAGGTAAATGCCTACACACAGTATAAGACGAACGAGACAGTACAAGGGGTAAAATAAAAGACCACCTTGCATACAAAACTCACTATACAACTACAGAGGGAACACCAACGGGTAAGGAGATAAATAATAAAGCGAGGAGGGGAGAAAACCACACCAGGTACTCTTCACTTCAGACTTCACAATACCACAATCCGCTCTGCTGGTCTGCATGAATGCTTTCACCGACACTTCCCTAGCAGACTGGCAGGTATTTGAAGGAATCTCATTAGTGCAGCATTAACTGCAGCTTGGCGAGGCTGGGCCTCGTCTAGCACAGAGAGAGGGAGAATTAACTCCCTCACTGCCGACAAACACCAAGCACCAAAAACTCAGCTGTGAGAAGTCAGGTTGTGTAATTGCGACGATCTTCGTGGCGACACACCCGTGACACAGAGTGAGGCCATCCCTGTTAACCCTAAAACCACCTAATCCTAGAAACTCAGCAGACCATGACATCCACCTCCTCATGACCCTCTTTAATTACGCAAGTTGAGAGGCCAGACAAATTACAAGGGAATTTATACAGGTCCTCAGAGTGGCCAGCGTTGGGGTCATAGGTCTCCTGGGAATCTTGAATAATTACAATAGGATGTCCAATAACAGACAAGGCTTGTACCTCACATAAGATAAACACAATATTCAGATTAGCACACTAGGTTGCCGATTGAAGAGATCCAGAAAATGACTAAAATTACAATTTTTATTATTATTAATGATAAAAAAATAACACACATTAACACCATAGTAATAAAGTATAAGAGCACCCTAACTAAGAGAGACATTGGGCTGTGTGGAACATCTGACTTATCAAAAGCCCATATTGTAAAACAAAGCAGGTATAATTTAAGTCAAGTGACTCACTAAAAAGCCTTATGGGTATAAATAAACCATGCATTTGCTGCCTGGCTAAATAAAGGCTATATTCATGTGCAATAATAGGGAATTAAACAATACATGTTACAAAAATTGCAGTGTAGCAGTGAGGATTGCAGCCACACAGAAACCACAGCATCCTTCCTCACCCCAACGCCCCTGGGACGCCCCCGGAAGAAGCTGGATGCAAAATGTGCATTGGCAAATTGTGTGGCCATTTTTGGGAGATCGCAGCTTGTTTATACACGACAACAGCAGACTGACGTAAATTACAGGTAAATAGCCACGCTTTCTTATCTCTGCAGGCTTTGCGCCAGTTACACAACTGCTAGATAAAGATACGCATATTTTTAAATCTATAGAAAATTATGATTTTTTTTCAGACCGCCTTGCTAACACACTCCAAATGCAGAGTATTGAAGATTATTGTTGCTGGTAAATTGTCACGTAAGATTATCTCTACCCGGACTGCGCAAGTCGCACAACTGCTAGATAAAGATATGCTATTTTGTAAGCCAATAGAAAATCATGATTTTTTTTTAGATCGCCTTGCTGACACACCTCAAATGCAGAGTAATGAAGATTATTGCTGCTGCTAAATTGTCACGTAAGATAAACATACACTATTTTTTAAACAGATATATTTTTTGGGGTTTTTTTTACATCGCGTTTATGAGACACACCAACAGCAGACTCTGGGAAATTTATTGTAAATAGTGACGCTCCGTAGCTCAAGAGGTTTTGCGCCAGTCACACAACTGCTAGACAAATATTAGGTATTTAAGCAAAAGACAAGGAATATTATTTAGCAATTAGATTTTAAAATGGTTGTTATTATATGCTGCCACTGAGGAATATTATTTTGCAGTAAAAAGAAGAAAAATTATAGGCTGCTACACAGGAATATTATGTAGCTCTCAAAAAATGGTTTTGTATAGGCTGTTACTACCTAATATTATTTCCCTCTACAAAAAGCTTATTTTCATATGTTGGTAGGGTATGAAACACTCCCTATTTCATCCCAATCCCACAGTCTGTTCCTAATACTTATTA